>JAWWMW010001993.1:611325-627909 GCA_035048345.1 Echeveria elegans
ATATGGTACAGAGGGAGGATATATATATACTAACTGCGCTCCTGTCGTTCCAACGAATTTTTTTTCCGTATCTCCATTTAATTCACCTAAAATGTTAAATGTTTAACGCTTAATTTTTAATATTAATTTTTGATTTTCAATTTTTTTTAATATTTTTAATTTTTAGTTTTATTTGATGGGCCGGAACGGGTCCGTTATCTTTGATTTTAATGTCATATTTGTGATTAATGGAGAAGAGAGGGATAATGGATAGTCTAGTCATTTTTTTATTTAACGGCTGGTAATTTCATTATTTTTTGTTGGTTTTACATCCTTTTCTTTATTCTTTTATAAGAATAGAAGATTTGACTATAATATTACTTCTGTATTAAATTTTTTTTTTTCATTTAGTAGTGGATACAGTTTTAAAAAAAAATTAAGTTATGTGAGATAAAAGTAATAAAGAGAATGAGTGTAAAGTGAATAGATTGGAAAAATAGTATAAATTTGATTTTTTTTTGTTTTGTTTAAAGGCATGAGAAGAAAATTTTAAGAAATAAAAAATATATATATATATATATATGTTACAGCTGGAGTATATATATATAACAATCAGATCACACTTCATCTCAACCAGTACAATCACGCTTCAAAGATTGTTACAATCACTCTCTTTGCCAACATTTCCCAATCTTTTCATTTTAATCAATCAAACCAATAAAGCAGCCGCTTGATTCCCCCAAACAAAAACATTCTCAGGCGTCAGCTTAATTCTTATTCCTCTGATGCTGTTCAGAATAATCAATCCAACCAAACTCAACATGGGTCGTCGATTTTCAACTCAAAGTTTCCATCTTTACTTGTCCGTGTTGGTGTTGTTACTACTTCACTGTGTTTATGGGATTTTCCCTGTACGAGGAGCTGATGAAGCTGGTTCGATTGAGCCCATGTCGAGGACTGTGTCAAGTGTTGACTATTCGAAAACTAGGCTGGATCCCTATGAGTGGAGCTACATCCGAGGTATCAAGTTTGAATAGCTGGTTTTGTTTGTTATTTCTGGTGATTGAGTCTTTGGAATTGTGGTTGTTTTTTTAATGGTGTTTGATTGAGTATTTGGTTGGAAATTTGAGTAGATTTTGATTGATTTGAGCTGTTGTATTGCAGTTGACTTACCGGAGCAGTTTTCCTCCACCTCTATTGCTATACATTCTGATGCGGACTATGTAAGTGAGAATGGCTTTTGGAGTTTCGAAATCCTATAGCTATTCTATTTCGTCTACTGGGTGGATTATTTTGTGTGTGATAAGTTTGTTAGACTTTCTTACTTTTGGTTTATTGGATGTTTATCTGGGGTTTATAGGTTGGTGGTGTACTGAAGATGGGAACGCCGATGGTATGTCTTCGAGATGGCAGTCTTCCGTTACCAGATTCGTCTGACAACGCTTTCAAAGGTTTGATTGGTTACTAAGGAATCCTTGTTAGCCAAAGGGGAAAAAAGAGAAAAAAAAAATCCTCGTTAGACCCAACTTTCTATTAAGTTTATGAATTAATGATTACTGGAGTAAAAAAATTATGCTTTTTAAGCCGTGAATGATGGGTCAAAATTCTTCAGCAGTGGCGAGTAGCTTTGCATTGACTCAACTTTCGGGTGTCCTGAATTCGGAACAATGTGCTGCCTTGGAGAGAAATATGACTATAAAAATAACGAATGAGCAGGTTTCTCGGCTAAACTTTCATTTTTCAATAGTTTTGTTTTGCAATTTTTCCATACGCATATGTTGTATTTTTTTGTTTTCAGATCTCAGTACTCTTTTACCATGCAGATATCTCCTGGGGTTTTGTATTTAGGTTTCTTTAATGGGATTGGATCAATGAGGACGCAGTCGAAAATGGTTAGTCACTTGGTTTCCCTTTCTTATGCTAATACTTATCTAAGTGCTTGCAAGTTCTCAAGCTTAATGTTTGAATTGATGGTGTTGCATTGCAGATAAATCGGGGTTCAACAGTCATGTATTCTACTGTGGTTACCATCGACGAATGTATTTCTTCTACAAATTGGGGGACGTACTGCAATGAAACCATTAACCCTCTTTTATGTGCAATGTCCCAGACAAACGATTTGGCACTGCTTTGCAGCGATGCAGTTGGGCATTCTTGCCATGAGGAAAATGTAGCCAAAATGTACTTCATCGATGTTTTGGAGGTATCAGAGCAGCTGAGTATCTCCGCTAAAAATATTGAATTTCGTGAGGTGTCTTCAAGAAATAAGACGTTGAACACTTCGGAAATAACTCTTATTTACTATGCTAGACATGATGCTATGCCTCTCAAAAATCTATATGATTTCACTGGTAACCTAAGCAATGGTCCTTTACTCATACACGCTCCGAAGGTTGGGCGTTGGTTTATAAATGTTATCCCAATAAGATTAAGGGATGTTAAAAACGAACATTTAGAAGCTTGTTATTCCCTTGAGGGCAAAGTTCATCAGTGTCCTATAGGAAATGCTGGAATAAATTGCAAGTGTGGGAGATATACTCTTCAGGTTAGTTCAATCATTAAGATAGTGTGTAATTTTCAGTTGTATTATACTGCGCCGCACGTGAAGGTTTTTTATGTCTTTTGATGATTGATGTGATATAATGTCCATTTTGCACAGACATTTATTAACAAGAACCCATCAGAAAACTCTGAATCATACTACTTGCCTCTCAACGGGAGCATCCCATCTAGTGCTGACGATTTTAGTCTTGAATCACTTCAAGTAAATACTTCTGCAGAGGAAACTGGTCCGAGTTGGACTTACTTTCTGATGAACATCCCTAAAGGTGCGGCTGGCAAAAACATTCAGGTCAAGCTCATGTCTGAGAGAAACATAAATTATGAAGTATATGCCCGTTATGGTGGATTGCCGAGTTTGCAAAACTGGGACTACTTTTATTCAAACAGCACTAGCAACAGCAATGGAGCCCCATTTTTTAAGTTGTATAATGCTAGTCAAGAATTGGTTCGTTTTTATATCTGGTATGCTAGAGAAGGAACATGGGCTTTCGGGTTAAGGAAACTAACTCAGACCACCAATCCTTCACAAAGCATGACGAGGATGGCCATTACACTCGACCGTTGCCCAAGTAGATGCTCCAGTCATGGAAGTTGCAACACTGCCTTGGATTCTAGTCGACTGACATTATATAGGTAAAAACTATATACCCGCCGCTCTGTTTTGTTATTACGACTGAGTTGTGAATTCAGTTTATTTGCTTAGTAAAATTGGCGGAAACTCCCATGATTGTGTTTAGACTATCTCCTTATTTCTCGACTTTGAAGTAGCTGACATTCTCGTAATTTATTTCAGCTATTGTAAATGTGATGTAAATCATGGAGGATTCGACTGCGGTACCGTATTAGTTACACCTAAAGGCAAGCTATCCCAGTATACAAGTTATGCCAATATATATTATATATGCCGCAGACGTCTATTTAAAAATTTAAATGTCTATGCAGGACGCTTTTGGCAATCATTGTTGCTCATTGCATCCAATGCTGCAGCTCTTCTTCCAGCTTTTTGGGCTTTTTACCAAATGGTAAATGATTTTTTTCTCTTTTCGTCTAGGCGGTGATGATGCATCAATGCAAATGCTGATAGTTCATAAGCTTCTTAGTTATTTCCATTGTTCTCAGAATCTTTCTTTTTCATTCCAGTCGTTGGCGGAATGGTTCCTGTTTATGTCAAGTGGAATCTCAAGTGCGCTTTATCATGCATGTGATGTTCGAACATACTGTGTGTTAGATTTTCATGTTCTGCAGGTAATGCAAGTATTCTTGCTGGAGTCATCATCTCTTAAAACTTGAACTGCATCTAGTTTCAAATGCTTCAAAATTTTAAATAGAATATTATGAAATGAATTGATTGGTTTTATTATGAATGACTCAGTTCATGGACTTCTGGCTCTCTTTCATGGCTGTTGTAAGCACTGTCATCTACTTAACTACTATATCGGAATCATCAAAGAGGACTATCCTGACAGCTGTGTGGATTCTTACCGCTCTTATGGCTGCTACGGGCGCTACCAGGTATAGTGATGGAGTTGGTCGATTTCGGTTGCTGCTGGGTTAAAGTGGCGTCACTAATTACTTCAATACACTGTTAACACTTAACCGTTTGTTGTTCCGAAATTTTACAGGGCATCAAATCTCACACTTATAGTGATCATCGGGGTTGTGGTTCTCCTTCTTGGCTGGGCTATTGAATTAATTGCAAAATATAGGATGCACAATTTTTCGTTGGTTTTCTCTCCACGCATGATCCATGAGTAAGTTTCTGTCCATTTTTGTTGCATTTTTCATTGAGAATTTAAAGGCACTGGGGTTAAAGCTGAACTCAATAACAGTTGGCAGAATGTAAAAGGCTGGTTATGGAGTCTTTCCAAGGCACTTTTAAAACGCTATCGCTGGGGTTTATTGCTGGCCGGTTTCATTGCTCTTGCTTTGGCTGGAACAAGTTGGTCACTTGAAAAATCTGAAAACTACTGGATCTGGCACAGGTAATTTCCAAAACTTGCCATATATCTAATTCTATTCTCCCTCGTTAAGCTAATTGTGAATTTCATATCTTATTTTGTCGCCTCTTGGATCCGCCTACAGTATGTGGCATGTCAGTATATACACATCATCCTTCTTCTTCTTGTGCTCCAAAGTAAATGTTGATAGAAATGAGGAGCCTCCTGTTGTAAGTTACGAATTGCAACGTCAAGATTCAAGTCCCAGGAGTCGGGCATAGAGTTGCTTCCTGATGGGAACATTTTCAGAAGACAGGTTATTTACTCCGATTCTTTATATCAGTTTTGCATACAGAACAATATACAATGCTTGTTTTCCTTTACAAAAGTCTAGTTTTTTTTTTTTTGTTGTTGTTGTTGCTTTTCTCAGTATATAGTTATAGCAACAAGTCAATTGTAAATATGATATATGTTCAACCTCAATTCTTACTCATAATGAAAATGAAGTTTTGAAAATTTCTTTATGCATCAGTTTTCTCTTGATGATCAGACGCAACGTATTGAATATATCTAACCAATCTGTATGGTAAAATTCCAGATAAAGAGAACTGTTTTCAACATTCCTTTGTGCTATGAGTTTGTTAAGGCAAAGCATCAGCAACAGCGCTATGTAATTTCTTTACGGTTGTTTTAAGTTTTTAGTATGAGGAAATTACAGTATATTTCTTCGCGTATAGTTTGCTTCGTATACGCAAAAATATGGCACGATGATTTTGCTCTTGAAATCATTTATATTGCTCCTGTTTTTTTCTTTCTAGCATTTACTCGCGTGCTGATATTGTGCCCGAGTTTGAAGAATGTGATGGAGTATCTCAACACAATGATTCATTGTAATCTTTGAGGATGCTCCAGAGAACCTCAGCGCATGTTTTCATTGTTGGTCGATCGTGCCTATGTGAAGCTAAACATTGCAAGGCCAGCTCGAGGACTTTCTCTAGAGCTATGGTGTTTGCAACACTAGGTTCCAGATTTGGATCCACGGTGGAAATAGTGTCTCCTTGATAGCCTGAATTTAGAAACAGTTCCAAGTAAATGAAAATGATCAAGATAAGGGACAGTGAGAAGACCTGGATATCCTCAGCTGGAGGCAGTTATCGAGAGACTGCAGTCTGAGGGAAGGAGAAAGAAGAAGATGTCGATCATAGCTTGACTTGAATGTGTGGAGACTGCTGTTGGATCTTTACATTTTGACTTGAATCCAAATGTGATAGCTTATGAAATGGACCCTGATTTGTGAAATAAGGCAAATCTTATTCAAAATCCAGCAACAGTTTCCCATCTGAGATTGAAACATGAAATTTGAAAATAGATTGTTCACCAAATTCAGATGGTTTTCATATCGAATTACAAATGAGTTTTTATGAAATGAATCTGCCAGAGAATTATTTCAGCTTGTTACTGAAGTCATTTAGCTGGAGAACTTGGATCCGTGAAATGGTGCTTGCTTCCTCTCTTTCTTCTTTCGTGTTATAACCCCAATCACCTGAGATATTTATACCGAAAATGTCAGAGATTGTTCGCGAGCGCACACACGCACAAAACGATTTTAAGGCTTGGAAGTTGATAGATTAGGGATTTACCTAAATACAAACTCCATCCATCTAGTTCTGGCTCTTTAATTACATTCTTTAAGGTGGCTAGTCGATCCTCAACAAAACTGCCAATTAAAAACACGGTGGGAGCTCAATGCCAGCATTGTAAGTACTGGTAAAGCACATATGAATCAAAGATTACTCATGTACACATACTGGAGGTAAATATTATCCTACATGAATAAAAGCAACGCAGTTATATTTAAGATCCATTTCTAGTAGTGCAAAATGCACACGGAAAGGTCAAGATCTTACTGAAGTCTTAACCCCTGGTGTTCCGGCATTTTCTGAAGCTGCTTCAACACCTCTACCTTTGGACTGAAAAAATTATTTAACAGTGTGAGTGTGAAGGTTTGACTTATTAATAGGTAAATAGGCACCAAGTAGAATGTCACTTGTCATCTTCCAGAAACCAAGTTATTCTATTTTCGTTTGATTTTGCTAAGTGTACAGTACTGTACTAACCCACTTCCCAATCCATAAATGCGCTCAGGGGGTAGAAACACTCCTGCAAGTTCTTTGAGCAGTGCATCCGCAAACCTGCCCTGAAATGAAAATTATTGACCATAATTACTTAGGTAACCAAAACTACATTGAAAGGACGCTAGATGTAACTTGTAAGTTAAGCTGCAAAATGGTATCAATGATGATTAGCTCTTAATGACAGCCTAAATTCAACTGAGTAGATAGAGAACCTGTTTTGTTGTGACAATATAGACCCTGGAACATGCAAACTTCAAAGCATCTGCAACTCCAGGATACAATCTGCAATAGGAAAATCTCAAGTTAAATAACTACGCTATAGAAGCTCATGAAGAACGAATCTTTGAATACAGGATATGGTTGGTTACCTGTTAGCACCTATCCAAGTAGATAGGTCCGAGCCAATCCACTCATCCCTTATCTTCCCAAATAGATCAATTAAAGGATCCCTTTCTTCACCCCATTCCTTCATGATAACAAGCTTTAATTGTGCCCAATTCGTTAATATCCCACCAATAGTGAGCCCCTCTGCAACCTTGCATCTTACACGGCAATATTCAGTTTCAACATCATCTTATATACAAGGCAATACCAACCTTCATAAAGACAAGGTTACACTAGTAAAAAAAATAAGTACCAAACTGGTATCACAATTCGGATACAAATAAACTCTGTGCGCTATCATATTCATACCCAATCAAGCGCACTCGAACACAGACTCACTCACCGATGATTTTCTGATCGCAGGCCTTCTTATCTCCAGTAGCAGCCTCACAAGCAGCAGGTTCTCGTATCCTGTCTCCACCACAGGCCTCACCTTCACACAAGCACCATCAATCACACAAAATTCTATTAAATCTTCTCAGACATCATCAACTACTTAAACTTGCAACACAATCTCACTCACCATTTCCCAACACAAATGTCAGGTTCACAAATCAATTAGGAACAAAACAATTAGGATTCATGTTTACTAAAGTTTCAGCATAAAAGTCAAAACAGCTTACAACATGCATCTGATCAACAATCCAATCCTCCAGACTTGTACCCACATCCTCAAACAACTCAGGCCACCTCACCTTAGCAGCCTGCACAATCAAATTCAAACCACTAATCATCAAAACCACACACACATACACCAATCAGCCAATCAATACCTTCACAGCCGAAAGAGAACTCTCTCCGCAGCTATCGCAGATCACTCCATCAAAATCCAGCGCGTACAAATCCCCCATTTTATCTCCACTTTCCAACAATCCCTCTCTCACACACACACACACACACGCACACGCACACGCACACTTCACCCTCACCACGTTTTTCGAATTGGACCAACGCCTCCACCGGACCGTCCGATCTGTCTATTCAATTCCCGGTTCAATTACGTCTCTTGGCCATTTGGTCTATCCCGCCATTTTCCGTCTCAAGAGAAAGAAAAGCCCTAGCGCTTCGTCGACGCTGGCAACCGTCGTCAGTCAGATATTTTGAGTTTCTGATTCTGAAGGTAAAACCCTAACGCTGCTTTCTGTTTTCTGCTTCTGAAATTTTTAGAGCATATTTAGTATCTGCAGTGAATGGATACGCGAAACAGTCCCACAAGGTTACCGACTTGCTCGTCTAAACAGTCAGATAGAATTCGTCTCTGACGGCGAGTGATCTCCTTTTTGGATTTGGTGATGAAACCATTACTTTTAATGAGTTGGTAATGGTTTTGCCTGGTAGGCATGGGCAGATTTTAGATTTGTTGAGTTTAATTGGTCAGTTGAATTCACCGATGCTGCCGCTGTTTGTATACGGAGGTCCGTCGACTGGGAAAACAAGCACTGTTTTGGAAGTGTTTAAACATGTTAACATACCCTTTATGTATTCGAGTTGTAGGACGTGTTATAATTCGAGGATTTTGTTTGAATCTATTTTGAAACAGGTTATGTTTCATAGAAAGAGTTCTGTTAATGGTTGTTCTAGTGCCAAGCGTTGTGAGAAACTGTCTGATTTTTTTGATTTATTTGAGAGAAGCGATGGTTGGTGTTGTGAAGGATCTTAAGGAAAGTGAGAGTAAGAAAGGGTGGAAGAAGCCGGGGCGACGTGGGAATGGGAGCATGGTTTATTTGATATTTGATCATTTGGAACTTGTGAGGGATTGGGATAAAGTTCGAATATGCTGCCGTTTCTAATTTCTATTCAGGCTGTACGATATGCTAAATATGCCAGAAGTTGGTGTGATTTTATCAGCAATGCGTCATTGGACACGTAATATTCAAACAGTGGGTCAATGGTTACTCTACCGTTACACTTCCCTGACTATTCAGACGACGACATCAGAGCAATCTTCATGAAAAATCAGGAGAACAGAAAACTGTATACATCATTTCTTGGGTAAGATTCATATGGTCTTATTTAATTCAACATTATTAATATTATTTTTTTCATTTTTTGATGCTGACATTTGTTTCTGACCATATTCTGTTTACCATCTGTTGAAACAGCATTGTGCTCAAACCATTTTCTAGAGTAACCAGACGCGTTGACCAATTATCTAACGCGTTCTCACCTTTATTCAAGAAGTATTGTGAACCTTTGAAAGATTCGGGCACCAGTCTTAACGAAGAATTGAAAAGGAGGCTGTTTACCCATCTCCAACCTCACATTTCATCTTCACTGAATGAAGTATTCGACATACCTGATCGTCATGTGGGAAATTCTGTTTTGGATAAAGACAAAGTTAAACGGAAGAACAATACCAGAAAGTTAGGGGCTCCGGAGCTTTATGAGGAGATTGATTTTCACATGTCTACTTCTGCAAAATATCTTCTCATCTCTGCCTTTCTTGCATTGAGAAATCCAGCAACCCCAGATGCTTCCTTATATGATTCAACAGGAGGCTTAGATAGTCGCAAGAAGAGAAGAAAGTAAGTTCCTTTATTTGCACTATCTAATTTCCTAATTTATGCAGTAGGTTACGTTCTTATGTTGCAACTGCTATTGATATGTATTGTCTCAATTCACCAGTTGCAGTTATGCGTGTGATTAACATATAATATGGAAATGCTAAACGCCATTCCATAAACTGGTCCCTTGATTTCATATTCTTTGAAAGTATGCGAAGTGAAATGGTTTTTATTCTGTTTATTCATCTTAGTTCAGTATTGCTCGATAGGTTGATCGGTGCTTATGGTATATCAGTGCAAGACTGTTCCACTTGTTCTCTCTGGGCTATTCCTTCCGCTATACTTGAGAGTCAAAACATGTATCTCATTTACAAAGTGCATGAATAGTGAATTGATTCTGGCCTTTCAATTACATCGGATGATTCTGTACATCCCTATTCTTAAGAGAAGCATGTCGCTGAATGGCTTGCTTGTTGTGCACCTTTTTCAGGATGTCTGAAAAAACAAAGGAGATAAAAGAAAACGCTGAAGAAGAGCAGCTTCTAAAAGGGCCAGGTACTTTCCCGCTGGAAAGGCTGTTGGCTATATTTCAATGCATCACATCAATGATCGAAGACTCAGCTGATGACTAGCAAGGTGAAAATACTGGATTAGAAATGGAAGGTGGAGATTGTAAACTTATGTCTGATGTTCTCTTGCAACTTTCAAGCCTCTGCAATGCTAATTTTATCAGTACATGAAGCAGTTGTCCACTTGAAAATTCCACCCGATACAGGTCACTTGTTTGCGAAGAAATGGCGCTAAAGGTATCATCACATTTTCATGTGACCTCCACTACCTTCT
This sequence comes from Echeveria elegans, assembly GCA_035048345.1. NCBI lineage: Eukaryota > Viridiplantae > Streptophyta > Magnoliopsida > Saxifragales > Crassulaceae > Echeveria > Echeveria elegans. The sequence continues at coordinate 621,670 of JAWWMW010001993.1, forward strand.
CATAATTTTAATTAGATGGGCTCGACTAGCAGAAAATATTTGATTAAGTTCATTGTTGCAGGTGGCAAGGAGTTTAAATTTTCCTTGTCAAAGTACCTTTATAGACGGTAGACCACAATGAACATCCTAGTTGTTTGCTTGGATCACGAGAAAAGGCAATTTTCTTTCTACACAGTCCATTTTCAAGCGAAGACCGTGTACAGAAAATTCATTGTATTATGCATTTGAATAGGGGAACAGTGTTCACATGAGAGGTTGAAGTAAGCTGACAGTAGACAGTTGGATAGCTATATATGATTGTAAAACCAGCAACTAATGGTAAAGGTTTTTTATGGGCAGTCAGATCAGTGCAAAATGCCAATTGAAAACAGAAAGATTAGATTTTCGTAATATTCTCAGTCATTAAAGTGGACGGAGTTTTGTTTCTTTGTTTCTTTGTCCTAACTGCCTAACTGGGAAATTCAATGGCTGCCGCCTACTATGAAGTATGAACTTGCCATGCAGACTTACAGACATTAACATTGTGCTAGGACATGTTGGCAAGTGTGCCACTGTACATACAAGGGTACTCATTGATTCTTCTTCTGATGGCTCACAGCCTGGATGCCATGTGAATTCCTAGCCCTGATAAAACATGTACGTTCTCACTCCCTTTTTATTATTCGTAGAACAACTTAACATTTACCATAACCACTATGGTATCCTTTGATATCACTTGCAAGACTACTTTTTTATGTTGGGCATTTAGTAGAGCACTGTTGCAAATGATTTGATCAGCATCAAAGGTCATGGTCATATTCTAGGTACTGCATTCAAGAAATTAACCCTCGTTAATTTCTTTAATTTCTTAGCATTGAATGTAACGTGGTACTACGAGTCTACGATGAAACTTTTAAACCTGTACTGCCTCGGTTGGGAATATGAGTGGTAAAGCTTGGAAACTCAAACAAGCATTTATTGTGTTTCGCATGCAAAATTTTGGTTGAACTGACTGGCCTAATAGGAAGGGCTAGTTAGTTATCCCACTGGAGGCAAGTTATCTACATTGCTGCATGTTAGTTTTACAAGCTAGCCATTATGATCATCGTGCATATGTTAATCACAGCTCTCAGCTTCCCTTTATTAAATATCCCATTCTTAATAAATTGTTGTACCTAACAAGTTTCAAGTTTTAGGGTATGCCAAACAAAACTGAATATCACAGCGCCCTGGGAACATCAATATCTTAGCGGATGATAAAGGCCGACTAGAAACCGATCATCAAAACTTGCCAGACACAGCTTTTTTTTTTTTTAATAAAATTGGTGAGGTCATTGGGTTCTATACCAAAGACCTAAGAGAGTGTCTCCTAACCACTAGGCCACCACCCTAGTGGTTAGCCAGACACAGCTAACTGAAGTTAACTATCTTTAACCTTTCCCTACTACACCAAGGAAAATAACAACAGTCTTAATGCATATCATTTGTTCATGAGATAAAGGACCTGCATTGACTTACTTTTGTATTTATATAACTTGCAGGGCAACAGGGCATTCTGTTGCTGGGTAGCTGAGTCTCTTGTCTGAGTAGTACTTTCAGTAACCGGATAACTCTTCAGGTCAGAATGAAAATTGAAAATGCATACACATAGGATATTTAGTTCTCTAGTCATTTAATTTTAGACACGGTGTGATTCAAGTATATTGCAAACTCAAAATATGTGCTTGTTGCAATAACTGCACTCCTGCCATTGGCAGAGTGCAGATGAGAAATGTTTGCATGTATTTATTAAGCCCCCAGGTTTTTAAATTCACACGAGGATGGAGTTGCGCACCAAATTCATCCCCTAACAGGCTTAGGTTTGTCAAACATATCCTGTTTATTGGATGCCTATCAGGAATAAAAAATTGTGCATTCTAATGTTTTGATGTTGGCTATGTAGTTGACCTATATTTATTCTGGATTCAGACAGCTTATCAACCCTTTCCTCAGAGTCTCAGGCACATCCTGGTAAGTTGGTACTAATTTCCATAAACAGACAACCAGCAAGTAAAATGGATATCTTTTTAAGTAAGCGAAAATGAGTAACTGGTAATTAGCGACCATTTTGACACTCATGAAACTTCCATTGAACTTTCAAGTCTAGTCTAATTTAGGTTAAGGTTACTAGAAATGTGGTTTACAGAGTTTGTCGAGCAGATGCAAAGTGAACATCATACAGTAGCCCAAAAACACAACAACTTAGCCCCCAGGGAGAACTCGAATGGCAGGAGGCTGTTGGCCAATTGTATTATTTGGTAAAATGTGTAGGGAAGAATTACGGTATGGTCTGGATAAGAAATGTACTGCAACTGTTAGTGTTAGATGGATGCAAACTTGATTCTTAAAAGTTGAATGACATATTCAATCTTAATCGGTAAGAATCCCAGAGTTCTAAAATACATTCGAATTCGATCATGGCCATTTGACAGAAAAGAAATAGATGCTATATGTAATGAATATGAGACTGGCTTGGCTGATTGACCATGCCTATGCTTTCTTTGCAGAGTTTATGGACTCCACCTTCCCGTCGTTTCCTCCCAACAGCAGATACTTGTCCTTCCTAGTCAGCCCTGTGCACTCAAATCCCAATGCCTCTCCAAGTATCTTCTGCACGTGGTTTGCTACTTCGAACGATGATTTCCCTCCTGCCTTAACAGTCATTTCTTCAGGAAGCTTTTCCAAAAATGTGACTTGGTAGGTTGGCCTTGGGTTCATGAAGTAGAAATAAGGATCCCAGAATTTCACCCCTCGGACTGTCGTCCCGTAGAACATATTCTGCTCTACGTTGATTGTCACTGGCACGATCCTGTCACTCAGTTCTGCAAACAAGGCGCTGAACCTTAGCAAGAAAGGCTCCCGGCAAGTTGTTCCTTCAGGACATACAACTAAATCACCCTTCTGAAGTATGGAAGAGATCATAGCTGCATCTGCTGCACGGTCACGAGTCAGTGCAACAGCAGGGATTGGAGAAATCAGTCTGGACAACCAGCTAACACTGTAAGTTACACAATGGACTTTACGACCGAGGGCAATGGCAATGACAATTGGGTCCAGTGCAGTACGATGATTGCAAACATAAAGGTTTCCAGGAGAGCCAGGAGAAGGGGGAGGGGGTGGATTTCCACGGATAATAAGGTTGATCCCCAAAGCACGATACGTGTAGCGGACAATGCGTTCAGGCAGAGGGAGATTGAAGTATACTCGGATCAAGGAGAGAACGAATCCAAACGGTAGCCACATGTAGGTGATGAGAGCATTCAGTGGAGTTGGACGTTGCACAAATCTTCCATCATGGAATATGATCCTGGTCTTCAGTTGATCAACTGGGACTGCATTCATCTCCTTGCTTTTGTGCACCATGTACCCCTCCTGTTACAAATCATGTTTCAAATGACTTAGTAAATTACTTAATCCGAATTCAGGCTAGTGAACTCTTTTTCTGGTCATCAAAACATGTGACCTCAGACTCAGGAGCCTAGTCATACTTGAGATAATAGTACGGAGTAGCATTGAATATGGAAGACACTAGGCGCAAGTGAAGATTTAAAATGAAACACATGGACCTATTGTCAAATTCAGCTACCAGTTAACAGTTGAGCATTATAAAGGCATTTGGGTCCCACGACCACGAGTATTAACATCATCATCATCTACCTCTTCTATTTATTGATCAACTACACATTGTAGGTGTGTCATTAAATGCTACGTATTTTTCTGTTAATCTGACATTATTGGTGCTCAATCAAAAAAAAATAGTTAAGTTTGCAGACAATGTCATTTACACCATTTGAAGAAATTGGTGCTGCATTTTGCCAGTTCCAACTTCCAGGTAGGTGAGGTGAGATCAATTAGTACACTACCAATTTCAGGTCACATACTTCAAAACCAAAGTCCACAAATGATAAAGAATTAAGCAGTGAAATGAAATTGTCCGCAGAGTAGTCGGTGAGAAAATTTCTGACCTTGCAAATGGACATGAAATCATGATCAGTTTTGCGATCTCCGATCCCGATATCAGGCACATCTTTGCCGAATTCCTTAATAATGGCTAGCTTCTTCCATTTTCCAACAAGAACTCCAGGCTTCTTGACGAACCCTGTCGCTCTTTTAGTCTTAGGATTCACTTCAATCTCAGTCCCCAACACCTTATCTCCTCCCAAAAAGTCCTTCACAAATGGCTCCACCATTTGTACTGGATTCGCCGTCACTACCACCTTCCTTCCGCACTTCTCAAACACTTCCCAACTCTCCTTCCTCACATCGGCCGCATAAAATCTGTTCATATAAATCACATCGCATAAATTTCAACAATCTCTCAATTTCATTAACAAAATTATCTTTTTTGTAAGTTGCGCAACTCAACAAAGTCAATTACGAAGAAACTTCTGAAATTCACCTGGGGAGTACAGCACGCGAGGCGAGCTCGATGTCACGAACCTTCAAGCCAGCATACGAGATGAAAATGAGAATCTTAATAGCCGCTGCCTCGGAAATAAAGACATAAATGATGGCGATAAGCGGGAAAGACAAGAGCAGAACAAGGCCGCGTAAGAGGCTGCCGGCTTCAACAGCCACGAGCATAAAGTAAGGAAATGAACTACTGGATCTGAGCAGAGTGCCGTCCAGATCAGCAGCAATGGATTTAGTCTCCAATGATCGGGAGACGTCGCATTCCTCAATCGGCGGAAACGCCATCGTTTTGCTCTTCGGCGACATGGTGTGGAAGCGGAGAAGATAGATTTGGATGGTAATGGAGGGAAGGAGAGGGACTCGGAATGGGGTTTAAAAGGACAAGTCGGAGTGTGAAATGACGGTTTGCCTCTCGTAACCCGTTTGAAGAATTCAGTTCGGTGGGTAATTAATTTTTTTTTATTCTTTAAATTATAAGATGTAATAATCCTTAATAATATTTGTGCTTAAAGTAAAAAAACAAAATTGGTCAAAAACAAATAGTTACATTTTTGAAATACATGAGTAAAGATTGTTAGTATTTTTGAGGGTGAATTCCGTTGACAATCACAAATATGGTAGAACTTGAGAACTAAATTTAAGTCATCATTTTTTAAAATTAATGGTTGAAACTTAATATGATTCAAAAATTTCATTAAATTTAAATGAAGGACACGCTGATAATTTTACCAAATCATGTTGTGGGAATATAGTTCATATAGTACATATTGTTCATCTAGTTAAATTTAAAATTTAAAAGAGTTTTTATAGTTTATATGGTTCACGTATGATTTACTATTAATAAAGCCTAAGGCTCAACTAGTTATTGAGTTGACGATAAAAAAAAAATTCCAAAAATATCCTTACAATCTAAAATCACCGTAACTAACCCTTATATGCACAAGTAAAATTGTGCAATATTTACTAGTTATTATAGTTCGTATAGTTCACCTAAATACTTTATAGTTCATATTGTTTACTATATAAAATTTAAAGTTCAGCAAGGCATTTTATTGTTCATCTACTTAAATTAGTTCACATAGTTCTCGTACGTCTTCCAAAATTCGCAGAGTTCACATAAATACTTCATACAGTAATTCATATAGTTCACAAAACATAAAGTACATCGGGCTTGTTATAATCCACTTTCTTTGAATGGATTCATGACTCACCTTTCGTTTTATAGATTCATATAGTTCACAAACGTAAAATTCATCAAGACATTTTATAGTTCATCTACTCAAATTAGTTCAAATAATTCTCATACGCCTTTCAAATCATTTCTGTCGCGATTCAGCAACACAATTGCTAAAAAGAAACACAATTGCCTGGAGAAGGTTGTAGAGATTCATCCAGGCGGCGGCCCATCCACATCATCTACTTACCTTCTGACTCTTACTAACATGACATGAAGACACGGACTTCGTCTCTTCATCTCTCCCACTCACAACATCTAAAGAATCCTCCTCTACTATCTCACCTTCCGTTTCAAAATCCATTCCATCCCTTGCGCCCACAACTTCTACATACAGTCAAAATCGGGCTGTTATAGAGAGAGGCTGTTACATGCATATAACAGCCATGCTGTTATAGAGAAAGACGTAACTTCGCACCCGTTTTCGGCACTCTTCGGCTCAGAATCTGATTTTGACGTAAATTAGAGAATTGTAGATGATTCAATTAGCTACAATTATCTAGTTTACGTCAAAATCAAATTCTGAGCCGAAGAGTTCCGGAATTAGGTCCGAAGTTAAGGTTCAGTTTAAAACA
>JAWWMW010001993.1:635335-645867 GCA_035048345.1 Echeveria elegans
AAAAGAAAGAATGATGTTATGTATATCTTGGTTACCACCACCCCAACTCATAAGCCTTGGCTTTTGAGTTGAATGGTCGGTGGAACCGGAATATGCTAGCATTTCACATTATCACTAGCTAGGGCGCTCTGCAACCAATGCTGACACGGGCTGCCATACCATTTGAGTGCTGATAACTTATTTATATATGCAATAGGAGTGAATCTCGACCTATCCGTCACATTTGACTCCACTTTTTAGAGCTATCAGCTACGTTTGTTTTTGCCTTTCGTGACTTTAATGTGGATTTGGAACTACTTGGCCTTGTGAACAATAACAGCATCAAACAATGACTAATAGGATATATTTTGGAGAGAAACATGTTAGTTAAGAAGATGTCAAACCTTGAACCACTAAACCTAAAGTAGTCCTGTTGGCCGTGTTGTTGATTGAATAGGGGCATGGTACCTAATCCGACAGCCTAGTCTCAACCGTATGCATAACTTCTCTACTACACCATTCCATTTATTTATTCATTACACTACAAACCACTTGTCGGCTTCAACTGTTTTACAATTATCATATCCATTTACTCAGCTGCAACATTTTTGTCTCAAACTTAGCAGTGTTATTATTTCATCGTCATCATCATAATATAATTGTGATAAACCCGACAAAAGCTCACTTATGGACTTACCCTACAACACATAACTTTGTTACTGTTACGGCACTGCAGGAGAGTGATAAATGCAAGTAGACATGATGGTACTCCGGGCATGCCATTGCATTTGCATTTATATGGAGTGAATCTATAAACGAGCAAATCAACAAGCTGTCAATTGTTACGAATCAATTTTTTTTATCAAGTGCATGTTGATTCAGAATCTCAGCTCCCCATTAAAATATTTTTAGTCATAGTTAAGAAAATTTTCTTCGCTTAGAAATAATAAGATAAGCATTGGTAGCGAGTGTAGAACTGTTGCAAGAGCGATAATGTGGTGATTTTCAGCCTAAATAATATGACAATGTCGACTGACTCGCTGATCAAAATAAAGCTCAGTTTAGACCAGGGCATCCCGGCGCCGAACAGAAAAATAAATCAGTAGCTAGCTCGGCTCCATCTTACACTAAACTCCTACTCAATTAAGTAACATTTTCAACAAATCAATTCATCTGGTTAAACAACTAAGACACTATGACTAATTCTAGAAACACCAAAATTCAATGCATACTAGCTAAACGTATATATACTCGTCAAATGTACCGACAATCACATGTTGCCCGACTAATCACAATAATTGTATAAAAATATTGAGTCAAGTTTAACAATGGGAGCGAGCTTACGTATCTGTGTATTCTCTCCTGTTCTCTCATAGGTTCAGGTTCAAGATACTCTTTGAAAACTGAGAGGTAAAGAAAATAAAAAGGAAAATCTATTGAAAAATGATTTTCTAATAAATGTTTTTGAAAGGATGATGTGTTTGGTTTTGTTTCTAATACTAACAAAATAAGTACTTTTCTAAACAATTTTCTTTTCGTCACTTAAATTTTCAACAAATCAAGTAGATCCTACTTTTTTTTTAGCGGGAATTCACCAAGAGCGTTTTCGAAAACCCCGATTTTCTAACAGAAAACTCTTCACTCCAATTTTCATATGATTTTATACATTTCTATCTCATTTTCTTTCCATGTAATTTTCCGAGGACGTGTAAAATCAGCGTGTAGTAGACCCCGAAGGTGAAGTTAAGAGATTATTCATTTATTTATTCCAGTTTAATGGAAAGAAAACAACGTAAAAGTATATGGACGGTAAAAAGGTACATTCATTAATTTGACTGGTAATGTGACAAGATGGTTAGGAACCAGTAGACTATTGCAGTGCAGTAGACGTGGACGTCCAAATAGCATAAGTTAATTGGGCTGTGGGTCCATATTTATTTTTTAACCCAAATCAGTAGGCCCACTTTTCTTTTCTTTTAACCAAATTGAGCGGGCCCAAACCACCTTGCTTGCAACTGCCCCGCTGTGGACCCCACTAGAAATTAAATAATAAATAAATCTGAAAATCCAATTCCCAATTTAGGAGAAAAATTTACAGCAAGAGAAAACGCTGCTACTAATAATGTGTCGGGAAACCTCTATAAGAAACAACAAACAGCATCGGATTCCTCAAAACCTGTCGACAACTTTCAAACAAAAAATTCCACAGACACTGTTAAAAAGTTCTTACTGCCGACACTTCCATGTAGACAGAGATCCACCCAGTTTTCCAACTGTCGACATTTTGTTACAGTGTAGTTTATTTGTTTTCTTGGGATTTAATTCCCCCCAAGAACACCAAACCAAACACAGGCACACACTGTTGCCTGTGTAAAGGTCTGACCTTTCCCTTTCCCACATTTCATTTTCCAATTATTATTTTTTATAAATTAAAATCGGGAGAGAAAGAGTGTATCACGTGTCGGCGAGAGTCTTGCTTTTTTGGATTGGAGTTGGAGTCGGAGACGCCCACTTGTGAAGAAAAAGGTTTGGTTTTGGTTTTTTGTCGAGATTTTTGTGATGTGTTGGTTGAATTTTGTGTGTTTTTGTGGATTGTGATGTTTTGCTTTGTGAGGTTGATGTGTGGAATTTGATGTTTTGGGTATGTAAAAATGTTTTTATGAACTTGTAGTTGTGTGATGTGGAAAGGAATCTGATTTTTGTTTGGTGTGGGGGATTTTGACTTTAACATCAATCACTTTTGTGGCAAGTTTGATCCTTGTGAAATTTGAGGTTTTTGGGTGTTTTGGTTGATCCAAAAGGTCAATCTAAACGGAGATTTTCGGTGTTTCAGGGATGAGCAAGGATGGTGTGATTGTCTGGAAACGGTGAATAGGCCAAGAGAAATTGAGTCTTATACGTTATTCACTGCTTGGTCTGTTGCTGTTTTTGTTTCAAATTGCATGGTTTTGCAGCGACATTTTTGAGTCCTGGTGTTCGTATATTACAGATTTTACTACTCAGGTGAATTACAGATTTTAATGCTTCTTGAGTTCAACGGTTTTAAGATTACAGTTTTTGATATTTTTTCTTTCTTTTGATTCAGGCTAGTTTGAGGTTGAGGTGTGGTGCACCTTTTACATTTTCGAGCAATTGTGCTTTGACTGGACGAGTGCTGAACCGATATGGGGAAGAGATCGAGAAAACACATGCAGTGGCATGGGAAGAGTAAGTTAGGATGCATGTGGAGCTGGATTAGCATGTTTGACTTTGGACATGGTAGAGGTAATCAGAAGTTGCTTTCTGATAAAAGGTGCAAGGCGTTGAACGCTTCTGGTAATTATGATGAAACTTTTTATATTTATTAGTTGTTCAGAAACATTTTCTTATCTACTTATGGATTTCATACTCGTATCTTCTTGCTCGTGTAGATGTTGGTGCCCCGGCGAGAAAACTTAAGATGCTGAAAGATGTGGAACGAATTGGTCAACTCCCTGAGGTTTGCACCTATAATTCCCAGTTTGTAATTTTCATAACGACTTCTTGAATTTCGCAAATCCGTGGATAATATAGCAATATTTTTTTTATAAAGGCTGGAATTTATGGGTAGTAGCAGTAAGTTTCGCAGTAATTATTGTTTTCCCATTGTCACATCTTGTGCCAGGGTGGGATTGCGGGAGCAGAACCGATGACAGATGCTAATAAACAAAGTGTCAAGAAGCTTATAGAAGAAGAAATGGTGACCGAAAGTACAAAGAGGAATAAAATCGCACTGTCTGGATCAGAACTTGGAGCCCTCCTAAGGAGAAACCAGAAAAAAGCATCCAAGATGTGCAAAACAAGCAGCCAAATGGATATTCCTGACACAAATATTATTGAGAAATTAGGATCAAATGACAGTGGAAGCGATTTGTATATCGAAGCCATAATGCAAGAGATATTCAACAGCATCCAGGAAAAGAGCATGAGCTGGTCGAACAGTCAACAAGGTGAGCCACTGCAATCGGAACAGAAGCTCTCCTTGTTGGAGGAAAGAATAAGTGAAGCGACAAAGGCAATTATGCACCAGAAGTTTCTTAATGGCGAACATCTCACTGAGGCTAGGAAAGTTCAGTACTACAACAAATATATGGATACGCTGGAGATGCTTGACGCAAATAAGGAGTTCTTTTTAAAACTTTCCGAAGATCCTAACTCGTCATTGATGAAACAATTCAAGAAGATGCCAAGCAGCAACCCGATCAAGAAGCCTCGTAATAGTTTGAGATTATCAGAAGAACATGGGAGTGATTTGCAGTACACTGTTACTAGTAAGGAGCTGAGACTCCAAAATGGATGCAAACCTGACAATAATAGCAAGAAATCTGAGCCGTCAAATAAAATAGTGATTCTAAAACCTAGGGTGACAGAGTTGCGTGCTTCTGCAACTGAAAGTGGCCCAATAGTAAGGTATAACACCACTTCTCAGTTTTCTCTAAGTGAGATTAGAAAAAAACTGAAACTTGCAATGCAGAAGGATCGTCTTGGGACCTCCGGTGATGTTGTGAATATGAGCCCCTACAAATTTCAGAAATTAAGACTCAGTGATAATGCTTTTGTGAAAGATAACTTGGGAATGCCTTCTCCAGGTAGAAACCACTTTTATTATGAAAAAATTCCGAAACCATCAAGCGGAAGTAAACTGGTCGAGAAAATCAAGAATAAAAATGACGCTTCTGCCAAGCAAAGGGTGTCTAGCATCTACACCGAGGCCAAGCGGCATCTTTCTGAGCTGCTGAGTAAAGGGGATGAAGACGAGGGTCTTCCAAGTAAACATACTTCAAAAACGCTGGAAAGGCTTTTATCAGTTCCGGAGATCAATATTTCACATTGTCTCATCCCTGGCAGACCCTCATTTGATCACAACATAAGCGGAGGGAAATTTTCTAGCCGTGCTGAAGCACAACTTTGCAATAAGAGTTCACAGGAAACTGAATTGGTGAATCAAATCGACCTTGACGACCTATGGTCACCATCATCCGAGACTGATTTATGCGCATCTGAGGATAACTCCGCCAGTGTGTCAGAAGCGTTTCACCCGATTTCAGAAAATGGCAAAGAAACACTTTTGAAGGATAAAGAGCTGGCAACAACTATCAACTCCCTTAATATGACTTCGGAAGGTAGAAAAGCTCCTCATCATTTCATTCAAGCTACTGATATGTATTCACTCATTTGTCATAGCATATGCATGCTAGTAACCTAATGATGCACGATCTTTTAACCATGTTTTAATCGCTACGAATTTGCATGGTGTTTGACATACAACTTGAGTGCACCTTTAGTTGTTTATATTTCCAAAATTTTTCTCTCCTAACTCAGTGCAAGTTTCATCAGGTGTCATGAAAGGTATGGAAACTACTGATCCCCAACCTGAAATTATGAACAGTGCCCAAGACGTCACACGTGAATCAGCCAACTCGGTAGTCAGCTCTGATGACCAAAATTCTTTCTCCGAAGAAGTTGATCAACTAGAAGCTTGTTCGGAATACAATGAGCAGGTTTGTTAGATAATACTTCATTTATTGTCTCCCCTTTAAGAAGGTATCTCGTTTAATGTATATATATTTTTTGTTTGATGATCTTCTCATCTCGCAGGACACTAGGGAAGAATATATAGCTTCCTCCCCATCGCCCTTGGTTGATCCATTTTTCATTGCAATCAATATGGACACAGATGATCCAGCAAGTCCTGCTGATAAATCTGAGAGGCCGAGTCCCATCTCCGTTCTTGAGAATGTCTTCTCAGAAGATGAATTTAGTCCTGCTGGCACCGAATCACATCTTAGTTGTGGTAAGGGGTTTTTCTTTTAAAGTAGTGAAGTTAAATTCTTCTGATTTATCTCCCTACATATTTTCATTTGGCATGTCTTTATGAAACAGTTGAACCAAGAAGATTGCAGCCTATTCGTATTCGGTTCGATGAAGATGAACTTTCCACAACAGCTCATGATGCTTACATACAGGGATGTGTAGATAGTCGGGAAATATCATTCCAATTCGTAGAGGCAGTACTATCTTCAACTGATCTATGTTGGGAGGAGCTCTACATGACGTCACTTTTCTCATCCCAACTTCTCAATGAAGCAGTGTTCGATGAGGTAGAGGGACTATTCAGTCAGCTACCTTACGATGACCGTAGGTTGCTATTTGACTGTGTCAATGAAATCCTTTACGGGATGTGTCAGAGATATTTCGGTGGGTGCCCATTGATAACATTTCTCAAGCTAAACATCAGGCCAGTTCCGAAACCACATAATGCCGTCCAGGAGGTCTGGGAAGGGGTAGAGTGGCATCTCCTGCCTCCTCCTCATCCTCAAAGTTTAGAGCAGATAGTAAGAAAAGACCTGGAAAGAGACTCATTTTGGATGGACTTAAAGTTTGATGTTGAAGAATTAAGTGTTGAAATGGAAACAACCATTCTCCAGGAACTGATGGAAGACGTGGTATTAAGCTGTATAGAGGTATTGGTAAGGTAACTTCTCGAGACTCGGAGTTAGTGTCTTCAGCGTCCAGTAACTTAACACATCAGGTTCACTGCGCTGATAAGTTCTTGTTGTATCATCGTTGCTGTTACAGCTTCTGTTTACTGTCCATAGTCATGTAATAAAACCTGAACTGAGTTTTTGGTATGTGGAGGCATTTTCTTGAGATACCATTGTCCTTGCACATTGGTTAGTTTCCCAAAGAGTATATCCTGAGAACATGAATGAGTTGGTTTTGTTGTCTTCTTTTCATCTCCTAGGTCACCCTTGGAGCCCTGTTATAAGTCACTGTTGTTGTAAACTTGTAGTATTGGGGTGTATGGAATGAGGTTGCTACACATGGAAACTCGCTACATTTCCTAAAAGTTGATTTTATACCACGCCACTCGATGAGACACATCATATATGGCACTGACAGAATCATACACAAAACTGAAAGTGTTATTAATCAATTCTGGCAAATTATACAAGGCATACACAGCAGAACATGTAAAATTGTAAATAACTTAGTCACTAAGCTGTGTATACTTGAGCCTGGAAGCAGCACAGACCAGACTCTGGAGAATTTTCAACGCAAACAAATCAATCCTCCATGTATAGCAAACACAAACACATGCGGTCTTATTTCTTCTTCTTTCCTTGCGGAAATACATTAGATGGGGTTGCTTTCTTTTTCGAAAATGCTTGGGATCTACCACTTGGCTCATCTTCATCACTATCGCTGTCGCTATGGTTATCTACAGAGGTTCTGGTATTCTCTGCAGCTAATTGTGAAGCTTTTCTCTTGGTTGCATTTATTTTGGCGTAGAGTTTCCGTTCAGCAGGATCATTTAAAGGACCAATCTCATTTTGTCGTGGAACCTTCGCTCCAAGGCCAAGCCTAATTAAAAAAAGCACACACACAACATCAATTTCCTCTAAACTAAACTGAACAAACATCCAGCCAACATCAGTCTTATAAACAAAACACTAACCTTGATGGTCGAGGTTCAAGTTCCAAATCAGTTGTTTCATACTCCGAGATTTTCGACATACCATCAACCCACTTTTCAGCCTGACCACAGTTCAGGTACATAAACAAAACACTTCAGTAACCCAATAAATACAACAATCACATAAACATAAAACATGGCCTAATAAATAAATAAAACGCAAGGTAAAATAGTCATCCACAAACACGATGAAAGACACATACCAGCTTGAGGGCCTTGTTTGATATCACCAACTTTTTCATCGCTCACCTGAAAAAACCCAGAGTAAAATTATGCCTTCAGCACCTTAGCCCATCCTCATCCATCAATCCGCACACACCATTGAATAGCGCAAATATTCTCGTAAAAACAACAATGCCAGAAGGGTAAATCACTGAAAGCATGCTTTAATAAACTAAACCCTAATTCTAAAAGTAAGTTAAAATTGAAGAATCTGTCTTTGCTCAACAGAGATACACCAACAGTATGCATAGGACACAAACAATGCAATCCGTACACTACAAAACATTGATAAATCCGGCAAACCTGATCTGGAGACGAGAAATCCACTTTATAAAAAAAATTGAGGATTCTATTTCCAACGATTCACCGGTAGATATGATCGGTGTTCTAGATTCGGATCGGACTTGCAACGTACCGTTTCCGATCCCTTCGACAAGAATGATGCAGCGGAGAAGTTGTATCCGGGGATGATATCGTCGGCGATAGCTGCGATTACTCCATTCCGTGCCCTAATGCGAATCAGATTGGGCCGTTGTCCAATTAACTTTTATTTTCCATTCAAAAAATATACTTCCCCTCCGGCCCGTTTTTTTTTTTTTAAAGAAAGTTTCAGAGGCGTCACATAAATTTTAAGGAATAATAATGAGTTATATGAAAGTGAAAAATATAATACAAGTACGTGATTGGTGAATAAAATATAAAAGATGGTGTATTGTGAGTAGTAAAATTGATGAAAAGTTTCTATTAAAAGAAACAAATGGAATTTTAGAAAATGCCAAAAAAAAAAAAACAAGAAGAACAAAATGGTACAGATTGAGATATAGCATTTAAAATTTTTGCTTCTTTTGATTGCAAGAATATTTAGAGGAGATACTTTACTGCTGCAGAATGTGTATCTTGATGCATACAATTGCCCTGACGACATTAGGGCCTGAAAGAAGGTAAGCCGAAGCCGACGATTGCTTTCACGGCATCGGAGGTTCAGACTGGAGCCAAAATATTCAATTTTTCCTTGGTGGCCAAATTCACTATTGGCAAGCACATTCAAAAAGCTTTCCAATCCCATCCGATTCTCACCCTCATTCGACTCATATGAGTTGTGGTGATCATGGAAGTCATTATATGCTAAACATATATTCTTTTTTTCATTTAGGCGATGTGAGACAATGCACTTCAAGTGCATCTTTCAACAATCGATGGATTACGACCCTAAAGGAGAATCCAAAACTACTAGTGCTGCTATTGTGCCTACTTTCTCCAATTTTGCTGATGTGTATGATAGAACAAACGCTTGCTTGTCTTTACGTTATGTTAGGGCTTGTGTTGAACTCGATGTTATTCATTCGGTTCCTAGTGAAGTCTGGATATCGATATCATTAGGAGGGAATGATGGTCATTGACAGGCTATTGCTCTAAGTGCAAGGTTCAAGGCCATGAACTTAATTAACTCTTGCAGGAAAGCTTTAGCTAGCACTATGGCTCATAACAAGCCTCACTACTTCTTGTGGTCCGGATTTGCTTTAGCAAATTGATATGAAGAATGATCAAAATGGTTCTGGCGACAATGAGGGGTGTCCGTAACAGGAAAGTTATAAAAAAAAAGGATAAGGAGATTGACAAGGGTTTTACATCGATGGAGGTTGAGATTAATATACCGAATCAGATGAAGAATTCAGGGGCTGCTAGCATGCATGGGGATTGTTGTGCATGGAACATATCCGAACTTGCCATGCATGCAGCCTTAATCATGATATAGTGACACGATGCATATTAATGCAAAGACATACCATCCGACCCAAGTATGGTACCAGATCAGCCTGTATCAACTATCAGAATAGCATGGCTGGAGACAAAAAAAGTCCAGATTTTGTTTAACATTCTAATGGCCGGAGACTTCTGAGAAGGCCTCAAACTAGATTTCGTTTTAAAACTCAACTAGAAATAATTATCTATTCTGATCAAGCCGATGAAGACTAATCTTTTGGTTCTCCATCGTCGCTTTTTTATGGTCATTTTGGCCCTCACAATGGGGTTGTGCGATGTACCTGTCACTTTTGTAAAAAGTCGTTTACTTTTCGGATACGATAACTTTATTAATAAATACTGGCAACGTCCAATTTTTTAAAAGAAAAAAAGAATATTCAGAGGGAAAAAATAAAATTAATTTTTTTCAATTTTCTTTTCGGTAAATTGGAGGACTATTATATATTTATTTCATGATTTTTATTTTTCTTGAACCAAGCATCACCTTTGCAGTTTCCTCTCGGTTTTCTCTCTAACCCTCTACTTTTCGCGAATCAAATGGGACCTCTTTGGCTCCGTTTTATTGCGAGGAAAAAGAAGAGAAAATGAAAATTTTGAGTGAAAATGAAATTATGTGTTTGGTTGTAAGGGAAAAAATTAGCGGTCGCCCGTCGTTTCGACGAAAATGCGAAAAACAGAAGACGCTTGTGGTCAACGCCCGTGTGATTTGTGTAAATTTAGACGGATACGTGTGTTATGTATAAATTTAAACTTTTAACTTTTAATTTTTAAAGGGGTCAGACTGTGGTCTGTGTAAAACAAACCTCTGGTATGTATAAATTTAAAAGGGTCAGTGGATAGTGATTAATTAAGCAAGTCATATTTGAATGAAAATTTTAAAATTATCTTAAATTGATGACCTAACACCAAATACTCTCTATTATATTATATGTATAGACTAGTGGCTGTCCCATCGTCCCGACGGGAATGTGGAAAACAGATGCTTGTGGTCTGAACCCGTGAGGTCTGTGTAAATTTAAACTTAAAAAATTAAAGGTATGGGCAAAATCGAAAACATCTATTTGACTATACG
>JAWWMW010001993.1:673774-700616 GCA_035048345.1 Echeveria elegans
AATTACACTGATCACACGGGCCCAAAAATTGATCAATCGAGTCCCGTCCGTATTTGATCTGTTCGATTGCACATTCGAGACGACGCATCCCGTCGGGACGACGGGCGGTACGCTAGTTTCTTATAAAACAACTCAAAAGCTTTTCCTCAAACAAGTTAGCGTTCGAAATGAAAGAAGTGCGTAGTCTGCGGTAGATGAGATCATCCAAATTGTTGCTAAATAACTATGTCGTATTTTTTTTTCTGGAAGGTAAACTCCGATTTTCTTCTCATTCCCTCTTCTTATATATTAGTCGAGGATAGCATTGTCCAAATTCTGTTAGACACTTCCATAATTTTGAATAGTGCAGCTCAATAGCTCATTCCAACTTTGGTTAGACTTGATAAATAACACACACTTAGGTTAATTGACTAATGAGCTGAATCAGGGACACATATTGATATTATGCAGTGGTTAAGACCATCATGGTCTTTAAAATCAAGACCTAAGACCCTAACTTAAATTAGTGTAGTGCTGGTGAAGTTGATCATAATAAGCGGAGGCGGAGCTAGCCAGCCTACCTCAATAATGACAACTTAAAGTCACTAATACTTCAACAAAGAGACCCTAAATTAAGGCCAAATCTCTGTTAATCATGCTTTTGTTACCTTATAATGCCCGCACGAGGGATTCGATTTAAATAACCAAAAAAATACTATTAACACAAGAACCTATCCTGATCTTGCAAAAAAGGACAGAAGGATACATCTATAACCTTTGAAGTGTCCTTTTAAATGGATTTTAAATATATGTTGAAGAGACATCTTGTCCTTTAGGCTTCAACAGAAAAGTACTGTAGAGATCACATAAATTATAGACTCTGAAAAGTTGCACTGGTGCACTATGTTTCTTATTCATCTGGCAAATAAGCATTAAGAATGGTGCCATTAGATGCCCATTTAGGGTTAGGATGGTGGTGACAAGAGATAGTGGAAACTTTGATTGGAAATGCCAGGGGCATAGTGAGGAAGTGACCGTGCCTTTAACTTTAAAAACTTAAATAGTACAGTAGAGAATACTACCAACGTATTTCATGAATGAAGAAGCTCGCCGCTTATGGGAGCTAATTTTGTAATAATTTAAAACATTTTCATTTATATTTATATTTATATTTTAAGGGAATGGTCAGGTAAAAAGGACTCTATGTATATAAAGTATATAGAATTATACACCATTGATTTAGATTAAATAAATAGTTATGATTAGATATTGAAGTTATGTTATTAAGGATTAAATTATTTTAAAAAATATTAAATCATACAAAAGGGTATAATCGTCTTGTTGAATTTTAATAATCATCTCCTCATCAAATCTGGAATCCTCACCAGTTCATACGCATCCAATCTGACCGACGACTCGTTTGTCATGTATATAATGTAGACAAGTCGGGAATTATAAAACTCAAATAAGGGACAGAAAAAAAGTGTACATGAAAAAATGCATCAGATTCGTGAATTATGTACATCAAACAGGGGACATGAATTTCATGGCTCATCTCTTTCCGATCGGCATGATGTTATATCTTCAAACGTGATTTTGTACTGTGATAATGAGTAAGATATTCATTAAAAAATATCGAGCAAGATATTATGGATTAATGTAGAACATAATATTATTAATTCAAATATTGTATGTTTCCATATTTGCCCATTTTTATTTAAATATCATTTAATATTATGATCTAATTTAGGATTTAGGATGAATCAAATGAATGACCTATATCTCTTTATATTTTTTTTATTTTAAGAAGCTCTTTTTATATGATTCATTGCCTCTCGATTATCCTATTGTTTTACAAATAAATATGACCCCAGCTTGAAAAAAGGAGACTGGAGAATCAAAACGGGCCAAACATGATAAGGGCCCAGTTTAACCAGGCCTGGGCTGGCCCAATGCTTACCTTTCGGAATCTTACATATTTTCAAAACCCTACGTGTTCACCTTTTTTCGCCGCTACAGGTTTCCAGGTACTTAGTCGGAGTTTCCTACTGCGCTATTTTGTGCTGAAATCGTTTTCACCGTGTCTTCGTTTCGTTCTTTCCTAGGTTGGTTGAAGTGAAGATCTTCGCGCTTCGTTGTCAGGTGTGTAATTTGATGATGATTTTGTAGTTGAATTTATGGCTTTTGAAACCGGTTTTGGATTATTGCGGAATCCATGTTTGTTATTTATACTTCGCTTTCGTCGTGATTCGATTTTTGAGTGAATTAGTTGAAAGTTAGATCTGCTACAGTGCTTAATCTCAGATTATTTATAGTTTGACTTGGTGTGTAATTAGTTTTGTGTTCAATATTGTGAATTGGATTAAGTAGGTTTCGTATTGTTAGTGTAAGTTTCTTCGGCGTAGTAGTACTGGTCGATGCTTTAATAAGGTGTTAAGGTATAATGTGTTGAATTTGTTAATTCTTAGTATTGTTGGGTAATTGAAGCTGACATTTGAGTGTTTGTTATCAGGGATATGGCACCAAAACAGCCGAATACCGGCCTATTTGTAGGTTTGAACAAGGGTCACATTATTACCAAGAAAGAGTTGGCTCCACGTCCTTCTGACCGAAAAGGGGTAAGTTTTTCATTCTCTTTGTATTTACACTATCTGGTCTGGTGTTCTATTGTGCTTATTGCATTTCTTGCTTGCCCTGATTTATATGTGCGTCCATTCATTGTTAATAATTCAAAATTAGTGGTATTAATATATGAGTTTTCTGCATCCTAAAAACATTCAGAAAACTAGCAAGAGAGTCCATTTTGTTAGGAGCCTCATCAGAGAGGTTGCCGGATTTGCTCCATATGAGAAAAGAATCACTGAGCTTCTCAAGGTCGGTAAGGATAAGCGGGCTCTGAAAGTGGCCAAGAGGAAGTTAGGCACTCACAAGAGAGCCAAGCGAAAGAGAGAAGAGATGTCCAGTGTCCTGCGTAAGCTGAGTATTATGCTTTTCTATTTCCCTCTTTCCATGCTGATTCATTTTTAGTAAAATGCAGAGCTCCCAAATCCTTATTCAGTTATGAATTCCAACTAACATCTGGTAATTCAAATTTAGGGCTGCTGGTGGTGGTGAGAAGAAGAAATGATATGTCTGATGCTGATGTCTTCTCCTATGAAATTATCTGGACACAATATGTTATTTCGCAAACATGCTCAGGATTTTGTCAGATGCTTTTTATGCTAACAAATTTGGTTGTCCCTTATTGTTTGACACAGTTATATCTTTATATACGGAAGTTGGTTCATCATTTAAGGTCGTACCTGTCTTCCTTAACAAACTAGCTTAAACAGTAGCAGCAAAAACTGCTGACCGAGAAGTTATGCAAAGATAGAATCTGCAGTATTATGTAATTTATGAACCCGTCCAGAAGGAGAATTTCTTTTAAATGAACGAAGAGAACTTTTAGCTAAAGATACACCAACTTTCCAAGACATGGAAGAACGATGGGAAAAAGCAACTACAAAACCTCTGGTCCAGAAGAAGAGGCTCTGGCTTAATAAAAAATGGACTCTAAAATCTGCAGATATTCCGAGCGGCCACAATGCGTGACAACAAATGTATAAATTTCCAGCCATCTTCGGCTAGAAGATCCAACCATTTGCAGCTATTGAATAAGAAGAAAAATAAACCTGAACCAGATGACGTGAATCGCATAGGTGTCATCTTCCTCTCCCAGGGACAGTAAGCACGCCAAAAGAGTTGCTTACCAGTTTAAATGAATGCAAAACCTTTATATCGACGTGTGTCTGAAGAATCCCAAACTGCATCAAACTCCCTCTCTAAATTTTTCTCTACAGGTCTGTTTCTACCAGTACGTGCCTCAGGCTTTGGAGGGTGTGACGGACGAGAGAGTGACAATTCCAACGAAACAGGCTCATCTTCCAATTCAATTCGCTGGCTATAGTGTGAATTCTCTAAACTTTCACCCAACCTACAGATTTTGCTGCATGGAGTAGTTTCAGGACTTGCTTCAATGCGCCTTTTCCTTATAATGGACGGCATGCACTTAAAAGTTGCGGCTCTACTCCTCAGTATAGCTTCAGGACTGCCGCTACAAGTGACTGAAAACTGGATTTCCCTGACAGGCGAAGCAAGTGATGCCTCCTGGCTGGCTGGTGTTGTCAAAGTTGTATGCACTTCACCAGAATTCATAACATCAAGGCTGCTGCAGTTATCCATCAAATTCGTGCGCGTACAGTGAAATCCACTGTCTGGCGAGCTGCGTAGGCTGGCATCGAGTTCTCTAAGCTCTTGGCCAGCAGGCCTGCTTTCTGACATTAATGAGCTTAGAAAATAGTCACCGGGACATGTCTGCCGCAGTCTGCTCACACTACAATGATTTAAATCCTTTCTCAAGTTATCAAGTGCCGTACGAGTTTCTTCTTTGTTTAGCTGGATCAAGTCTGAAGACAATGACTTGTTTCCATCCTTCAACGGCTCTGCAGCACGAAATTCCATTTCCGTTTCCTTGTGGCTTCCAAAAGAAAGGCTTAAAGAATTTTTGACATTATCGTTTCTTTTGTACTCACGCAGTGGCGTAACTGGGTATCCTTCAAAGGTCAGCTGCTCATCTAATTTTTGTGGATCACCCCATTGAATCAGTTTCTTTTTCAAGCTACAGTTCCATCGGTTTTTGATCGAGTTCTCAGTTCTGCAGCGACAAGAAAATAATCAAATCGTCAATATTTTTCAAGAGAAATTTTTCTGCGCAAAAACTTCTTGTTATTTATCTAAAGGATACTATCTAACACGCTCATACCTGCCAGGAAGAAGCTTTGCGATCTCAGCCCACCTGTTTCCATTTTCATGATGAGCCCTCATGATGACCGAGTCCTCTTCTTTTGTCCATGGCGATCTATCTATGCTCGGTTTTAAGTGGTTATTCCACCTGCACAAACATAGTCGAGGAAACAATCAATGAGATTCATTTAAGACGAATAATGCAGAAAACGTATCATTTTGCTAAAGACACAAGATAAAAATTATTAACTCGATCAAGGTACGTCACACACTCAGTTATGCAAACACTGAGTGATACAAATTTCAACGTGCTAATTATTTCTACATTTGTGTTTACCTTTCTCGGCATTGCTTGCCAATGCGCCCAGGTAAGTCTTTTGCTATCTCAGACCACTTCTTTTCTCCCAGTTTTGCCACAAGTTCACATAGATGATTATCCTCCTAACATTAAAAAAAACATAACGGTTGTATATATTTACCTATGATAGAAAAAAAAAATATAATTTTTAGTATCTACTGCATTATCATAAGTACCTCTGTTGTCCAAGGACCTTTGTGGACAGAAGGATGAAGAACTTTCTGATATCGATGCAGGCACTGAACATCAGTTTTACCAGGAACCATTTCGGCTGCGCAAAGTTCAAAAAAATATATATTATGATTTTGAGCGCGAATGAGAATGCAATAATTAAATTTACTACAGAAAAAACAAATAGATCCCAATTAGCTTACCAATCTTTTTCCATGGTTTCCCTTGGCAGTTCTTGTAGGCTTCCATCAATAGCTTATCCTGCCAAAAGTCACCATACTATTTCATTACATTTAAGCCAAAATAAAAACAGTCGAAAATTTTCCGCTAACCCAATAAAACTATTAAAGGATTCCGTCCCAAACTAAATTTAGTATAATAATTGATCACGGCCTCCAATTTCATTCCCAGATGGACAATTGAGCTACAAGAATAACCAGTATATGGAAAAGGGGTAACCTTTCAAGTAACAATCTTATTCAACATGTGTAATTAAAAGGCTGCGCTATAACATAAGGTATAATATCAATTATTTAAATTAAAAAAAAACTATCAAGCACTTACCAGTTCCGGAGTCCAGCCTCCCACTGTTGATCGCCTTTTCGGACCAGTCACCCTGGCAAAACAACACACTTTTAAAAACTGTCTACAGTACAGCCAACGAAAGTACCAGCACTGAGCAATGCACTAAATTGAACTAATACACAACTCACTGAATCAAAGCAATGATACAGCAACACATCAAAATCATAATGCCCAAAATATAATAGCAAGTTAACCCTACACTGTCTTATACGTAACAAAATTAAATCATGTGTCCAACTCCAACCTAATTAAAACTATTCAGTAACTGAATTGCAAACAAAAATCTTTAAGAACACAATATAGATACAAGATCAAGGTAACATAAGAAGAAAAAGAAGGAGAAACCTGTTGGAAGGATCATCCAGACGAGGGCCATGACTGTTCTCAGAATCATCAGTACCACCACCCTCTACTCCCACCGCAGCAGCCATCTCTCAGACACCAAACAACACAACTAAATTTTAAAAAAAATCAAACTTTCCGTAAACTCCTTAATCTAACAACAACCCCTTCTAATCAAAAACCCAGAAAAAGACGCAAGCTTTAGAGCTAAAAACCGCAGCCAAGATCAAGTAAAGGTGAAAACTTGATTAACGGGAACGTTAGAGAAGCAAAAAAAGTGTTTCAGGAGTCCGATACGATTTCGTAACAATGGGAGAAAAAAAAACAGCAGAGCGGAGATGAAATTGATGTGGGAAAAGAGAGTTTTTAATTATATATTTTTTTTAAAAATAAATGTTGGGGGAGGAGAGAAAGATGGAAACTTGGGAGACGTTCGCGGGAGGAATAGGATAAAATGACATGAACAGTCAGAAAATCACAAAAGGAATGGAAATTTGGAATTCTGTCGTTGGTTGGTGAACGTGTGTTTTTGTTTGGTTTGATATATTTTTTTTGGGAATTTGTATTTTTTATAATTATTTTTTTGTTTTTAATAATTTATGGGGATTCGAGTTGCTAAAAATATATTGATTTTTAAAAAAATAACACGGATAGATTTGGTAAATCTCTTTTTTGTTTTGATTTTTTTTAAATAACACGGATAGATTTGGTAACTATCTTTTTTGATTTGATATCAGGTAGGTAAAGATTAAAGATGACAATGGATTAAAAACGTTCCTTTAAATTTAAAATTTGTTGTAATTTAGATAGATTTGTATTCGGTACTGTGCCATTAAATGCTGCGAGTATCGGGGTAGAAAATATAATCGAACGACAACATTTTCAAATAGGCTTTTCAGAAGGTCACGTGCTTGAAATCCCGAGCTTCAAATCCGACATCGATCACTCGAACTCTAGCTTGTTTTCCGGCCAACTCTGACATGTCTGAAGAAGAATAGGTTTAAACTATATGTTACCGATTTGCTTTAAATTAAAATGGATTGTTAAAATATTAAAATATGTTATTTTTCTTATTTTACATTATATTAATAATATTTAAACATTATGTATTATATATAAATAACAATGTTTGTTATTAATTAGTTATTAAATTTAAATTTAAATATTTAATTTGATTATTTGTATAAATAATATTAAATATTATATTATAAATATTTAACAAATATTAATAACTTAAATAATAACATCTATAGTAATAAAAAATAACATCTATTCAAATAATACAAGCTTTAATAAGTTATATTAATGTTATTAAAATATACATTTGGATATATATTTTAATATCATACAGTAAGTTAACACTCAATCATACTTTAAAACTATAGGTTACAGGTTTGTAAAAATATATTAATAATAAACTCATATAATTTAATTTGTTAAGTAACTCCTTTGAAAAAAATAACACGGATATATTTGGTTAATCTCTTTTTTGTTTTGATATCAGGTAGGTAAAGATTAAAGATGACTTAAATTTAAAATTTGTTGTGATTTAGATAGATTTGTATTCAGTACTGTGCCATTAAATTCTGCGAGTATCTGGGTAGAAAATATAATCGGACGACAACATTTTCAAATAGGTTTTTCAGAAGGTCACGTGCTTGAAATCCCGAGCTGCAAATCAGACACCGATCACTCGAACTCTAGCTTGTTTTCCGACCAAAGCCAGCTCTGACATGTCTGAAGAAGAATAGGTTTAAACTATATGTTACCGGTTTGCTTTAAATTAAAATGGATTGTTAAAATATTAAAATATGTTATTTTTCTTATGACACATTATATTAATAATATTTAAACTTTATATATTATATATATAAATAACAATGTTTGTTATTAATTAGTTATTAAATTTAAATTTATATATTTAATTTGATTATTTGTATAACTAATATTAAATATAATATTATAAATATTTTAACAAATATTAATAATTTAAATAATAACATCTGTAGTAATAAAAAAACATCTATTCAAAAAATACAAGCTTTAATAAGTTATATTAATGTTATTAAAATATACATTTGGATATATATTTTAATATCATACCGTAAGTTAACACTCAATCATACTTTAAAACTATATGTTACCGGTTTTGTAAAAATATATTAATAATAAACTTATATAATTTAATTTGCTAAGTAACTCCTTTGAAAAAAATAACACGGATAGATTTGGTTAATCTCTTTTTTGTTTTGATATCAGGTGGATAAAGATTAAAGATGACAGTGGATTAAAAACGTTCCTTTAATTTAAAATTTGTTGTGATTTAGATAGATTTGTATTCGGTACTATGTCATTAAATGCTGCGAGTATCGGGCAGAAAATATAATCGGACGACAACATTTTCAAATAGGTTTTTCAGAAGGTCACATGTTTGAAATTCCGAGCTTCAAATCTGACACCGATCACTCGAACTTTAGCTTGTTTTCCAACCAATATCTATTTCCGATTCTGACAAAGTAAAAACTCTTTATCCGTGCTTGGACCAAAGCCAGCTTTGACATGTCTGAAGAAGAATAGGTGGGGAACCCCTCGAAAACAGGACAAGATCCAGCCACAGCTCGAGAAGCTCTAATTGCATGTGAAGAAGATGTAGCACGGCATCTTACCGCTATTCAATTTCCAATTCAAAAACATTCAACTGGACCTTCGTGTTCTCAGGGGCGAAGCTGGCCCACAAAGTGATCAGGCTGCAGTCCGGTTCATTTTTGGACGAAAAATAAATTTGAGTAGGTGATTTTGAAACTCTTTGTTTATAAAACAAACCTCTACCGCATTAGTTAAACCAATAAAATGTGTATGAGTTTTTTAGATTATTAATACTGCTAGTACATGTCTCACATTAAGTACACATTTCTCATATTGATTCTTTTAAAAAAAATAGCATGTCTTTTATCAACTTGTTTGATAATATTAGAATTTATTTAAATATAACAATCTAACAAAGTCATAGTGTAAAAACATCTTATTTTGTTTTTAAAACTTCAAAAATCTTAATAATTAAGCTTAATTATTATGAAAACAAGTACTTTACATATGTTACCACCAAAATGATATTATTTTCAAAATGATTTCAGCATTATATTTTAGAAATTAGGATCGATATAGTATAGTATTGGCTTACATGTCTATGTCCGACTTTAATTATTTTATTAGTTACACTTTTTTCTCAATAAATGATAAACTCAGAAGAAGATAATGTAGGATTCGAATCCAGTGCGGTTATTTTCCGCGCAGCGATAAAAAAACCTTATTTTGCTTAATGCGACATCACTTTCATATAATAAATTATAAAAATGACGTCGTATTGTTTAAAACAACGTCATTCTGGTCGTGCAACAAATAGCCGCGCAACACTGCATCTGGTTCTGATAGTGTACTAATATCTATCACTAGTGGCTGTCCCGTCGTCCCGACGAAAATGTAGAAAACAGATGCTTGTGGTCTGAGCCCGTGAGGTCTGTGTAAATTTAAACTTAAAAAATTAAAGGTATGGGCAAACTCGAAAACATCTATTTGACTATACGGTCATGATCCTATTATGAATGTTTAATTTTAATTTTAAATGAGTGATTTTATTGTTAATTTTAATGTTTAATTTTTAAATTTAAAATAATTTTGAAATGTTTTTTTTAAATTTTTTTTAAAATTTTAAATGAGTATTTTTTTCATATTTTATCTTATTCATATTTTGTCCTATTTCTATTTTGTCCTATTTCATTTTTTTTTTCAGATTTTATCTTATTCCTATTTTTTCCTATTTCTATTTTGTCTTATTTCATAATTGATTTAGCGACGAAAAAATTTCGTCACTATATATGTGGTGGTGGATTGTAATCTATTATATATATAGAAGATATAGATATAAACTTACAAAATAATATCATTTTAAAAAAGACTCCTATAATTTGTTCATTGAACCGTTAAACAGGAAAAAAATCACAATATATTGCTTATTCTCTGAGCAAAAGAACAATATTATATTACACCAAAAATAAAAATATTAGCCCTGCTTAAAGTGAGGTCCTTGCTTCGCTCCTGGCCCTCTTCGATTTTGGTGATGTGATGTAGCAATGCCCTCAGTTTGTGAGCCCCAAATGATTTCGAATTCACTCAATTTTTGGAGGGCTTTGGAGATGAATCTCTCGAATGGACTAAATTATGGATGAGTTAGGTGCAAGATACGGAAGGTGGGGATGGGGTGTGGTCCGTTGGAGTTGGAGAAGGTCACAGAGAGCCCACAAAACTCAATTCCTGGACAGAAACAAAATCACTTTGACATGTTCATCAAAGTCTCTTGAAACGTCGAGGTTTTATGCAGCATCTCGGTGTGCGCAGCACGTGATATGTTTCTTGGGGGGTTGATAATTGATATTCGGCAATCGGCAAGCCTAACGGTTATAAATTTAGTAAGCGTATCAAGAAGGTTCGGATTCGAATCGACTGGATGCATCTCCGTTTTAAATCAAAGAATTGTCCTATCCTTAGACGATATAGGAATAATTTTTTTTTAAAAAAAAGTTGATAATTGATATTTTATGGAATTCAAATGTTTGTTTTTAATTATGGAATTCAATATATAGTTTTGCATATTTGACTGGTATATGTTTCTCATTTTTACAGTATATGTTTATTGTCGTGCAAAAATAAGAGCTACCACAAACCATGAAAAATATAATTCAAGACACCCTAAAAAAGAAATGAATATCGTATAAAAATTATTTACACATATATGAGTATGAGATTTATCCGAGTAGATCATCTTTTTGTTTTCTAGACATAAATACATCAACGAGTGAAATTATTAGACCATACTATATTTATCATTTAACGAAGCATGTAACCTCATAGACCTAAACAATTCCCTCGAAATTAATTTTCCCTGCTTATGAAATCGAACCTTTCACAAAACATGTCATTGAATTGTTTCAACGTTAAGTCCAGTTGAGTGAACATCGTTTTCACTTTTTGCTCATCCTTGTCATTTTTTCCGGAGAATTTAATTTTTTTTATTAAACTCTATACTATGAGCCTCCAATTGTTAGCACTCTGGATGATGCTCAAAATACCATCAACAAAAGTATCTCACCCATTTCCGCTGAAATGCACTACGACGCATCATTGGAAGCTTATATTCATCCGGCGGCCAAGGAACACTACTCTAACATTAGGGATAAAGCCGACACAACTAGACCAACATCTGCCCTTGTACCGGGCAAATCGGGTGTCCCTTATTCTATAAGGGACGTAGGCAAGGATGAGAGCTCTCCTAAAGCAGAGTACTCGGATGAGACTAAGGGTCCGATTCCGTATGAGATTATAAGAAAAGTCTTTGAAATAGTTAAACCTTTTATGGAGGAACAGGGCGTTTTCGAATCCCCATAGCATATTGATAAATCCTTCATGGATAAAATGGATATAGCTATTGCTAAGTATGAATCTCTCCTTGAGGTTCCCGAGAGAATGAATCTCTCCCTGAGGTTCCAGAGAATGACTCTCCTACTATCAGCGAATGGTTCCCGACCAAGAAAAAGCGGAAGAATAAGGGCAAAGCTATTTCTAATAGTATCCCTTCTCCTTCGCTTCTGGAAGCTAGACGATCCTTCCGTGCAAGACAATCTACTGAGGTGAAAAATTCAGATTATATTTATCTCTCTAAAAGGTTGTAGGGTGTTTCCTAGCCTTTTTGAATGTCTTTTTCATATTTTTTCTGTTCTAACTATGATCGAGACTTTTTGAATCATCTTTTAATAAATAATAATATTCAAAAACAAAATCCAATTGTAATACCATCCAATAAAAAAAAACAAAGAAATAGAGCATTAACTCACTTGACTCCATAATTAACCAAATCACTAAAATCTAAGCAGAAATTCACCGATAATTAAATTAACCAAATCAAAATTCACACAAAAATATTTAATGAATGTACATAAGTGTACAAATATTTCGCAGCATACGTAGTTATTGTGACGACTAATGGCGAACATATTTAAGCGTTGAATGTGAAATTCCAGAGAAATCCGTCAATCTGTAACCGCGTGTGATTGAGTCCTACCAAGGCCCAGATCTGTCTACCTTTTAATCTCACTGTTGGCTGCTGTTCAAAGATGACGACTTTCAGCCATTAAAGCTGCCATTTGACCCCACCGCGACCCCAACTTGATTGATTGTTTAATTAGTCTTCAGTTTCATTTTCAGCTTCAATTCAACTCACTAAAGTTTGCATCTTTCTGGTAATTGCTACTATGTGGAATCTTGCTCGATTTGCAGTTTCTGGGGTATGTCGCCGGTCGAGGCTGCTGTCCACTGCCATTCCTGGGCCATCAATTGTTCAGAAACGTGGGACTGACATTCTTCATGATCCCTGGTTTAACAAGGTTCAGTCTTGTGTCTGGTTTTATTACTGGATCATGTTGTTGTGCCTTTTTCTATTTGTTGTTGTTGTGAAGTTACGGATATGGTTGACAAGTTTGGAATTGAAAGACATCAACTTTATTGGTTAGATTAGATGACACTGATTTGGATCTGTGGCGCGGGTGTCTGCTTTAGTATGAGGAGTGTGTGTGTTCTCCAGATCTGGAAAGTGATGTAGCACTTGTGGGTTTTTTTTTTATTTTTTATTTTATTTTATTTTATTTTATTTTAGTTAGCTAGTAGCACTTGTGGGCTTGATGGAGGAGTTGTGTTAGTCTGTATGAAATGGACGTGTTCCGTTTGTGCTTTGAAGTTTGGTTCATTTGAGCTGTTTTTTTTGTCTTCCTAGCAACATACTGCTTTTCCTTTGATAATGTGTATGATGATGCTCTTGTTGCAAGTGAATTTGAGTTGTTGTTTTTTTTCTTCCAAGTAGG
Organism: Echeveria elegans; assembly: GCA_035048345.1. Classification (NCBI taxonomy): domain Eukaryota; kingdom Viridiplantae; phylum Streptophyta; class Magnoliopsida; order Saxifragales; family Crassulaceae; genus Echeveria; species Echeveria elegans. Next base: position 686,903 of record JAWWMW010001993.1, read on the forward strand.
ATACTGCTTTTCCTTTGACCGAAAGAGACAGACTTGGGCTTCGTGGATTGCTTCCTCCTCGTATTATATCATTTGAGCAGCAGTATGACCGTTTCAGTAAGTATTATTCGTGTGACTAATGTGTATGATGATGCTCTTGGTGCAAGTGAATTGGAATGTGACTTTTTACTGGAATTATAGTGGACTCTTATCACTCGCTGGAGAAAAACACCATTAATGAACCTGAGAGTGTTGTGTCCTTGGCTAAGTGGAGAATATTGAACAGGCTACATGATAGGAATGAAACATTGTACTACGGGGTACTTTATTTTCTTTTTATTATCTTGATACTGCGGCTGTCTTAAGTCCATGCATGTTAGCCTTTTCAAATCTGACACTTGAAGTAATTTTTAAATGCACGCTAGGTTCTCATTGCTAATATCAAAAGCTTTGCTCCTGTGATCTACACTCCAACTGTGGGGTTAGTATGTCAAAACTACTCCGGATTGTTCAGGAGACCACGCGGAATGTATTTCAGTGCAAAGGACAAGGGGGAGATGATGTCCATGATCTATAACTGGCCGTCTCATCAGGTCTGTTGAGATGTTAGTCAACTAAGTTTTAGTCACATTTGAGACTGGTTGGTTCCCTTTCCAATTGGTGATGCCAAATGAAATGACGAGATATTTTATGTGGCAGGTTGATATGATAGTCATCACTGATGGAAGTCGTATTCTTGGTTTGGGCGACCTTGGAGTTCAGGGGATTGGAATACCTGTTGGGAAGCTTGATATGTATGTTGCTGCTGCTGGCATCAACCCACAAAGGGTAAGTTATTCCCTGCAACCTTAATTTCAAAGAAAGAAACACAGCATCTGTTTCATCCATTTATAACATTAGCTTCATAGCAGGCTTTTCATGAGTATAAAAATATGATTCTAGAATTTTACAAAATGTTCCGTATATTAATTCAAATTGTGATCTCTGATAGTGATATTACACTTTGACATAAGCTATTCTGACAGATTCTGCCAGTGATGCTTGACGTCGGTACTAATAATCAAAAGCTTCTTGATGATCGCCTTTGTGAGTTGGTTTCTCTTTTGTACTCATCCACACCATGACCATATATATGGCACATTTGCGATAGCTTTGGTTTCAAATGCTACTTGTTACTTGTGAAATCAATATGAACTATTATTCATGTAGCTTTTTATTCAAGTGATATTATTTGGATAGATTTAGGACTTAGGCAGCGAAGGTTGGAAGGAAAGGAGTATCTGTCAATTGTTGATGAATTTATGGAAGCTGCTTACACCCGCTGGCCTAAGGCCATTGTGCAGGTTCATGCTTGTTACTCTTAAATTTAAAAATTGCTTTGTAATGGCTATCCAGTCTCCTTAAACTTATTGTTTGTCGTCTTCTTAGTTTGAGGACTTCCAGATGAAATGGGCCTTTGAAACTCTATCTCGGTACCGCAACAAGTTTCGAATGTTTAATGATGACATTCAGGTGAGCACTCTGAAATTCTGTTGTTGCCTGTATGACCCAGTTGCTGCGTGATACTTCATTTCCATGCTATACTGCAGGGAACTGCTGGTGTGGCTCTTGCTGGACTACTTGGAGCTGTCAGGGCCCAAGGCCGACCCTTAACTGACTTTGTACATCAAAAAATAGTCGTGGTGGGAGCTGGGAGGTATTTACAAATTTAGTTTGCGTAATTCATTCATCCTTGTTTTAGTATTTATGGTATGATCAACAATGTACTGTGGTGTACAGTGCTGGGCTTGGTGTTATTAAAACGGCTGCACAGGCTGCTGCGAGAATGGCAGGGAAGGATATGTCAGCTGTTGCGCACCAGTTTTACCTTCTTGATAAAGATGTAAGCAATCACACACACTTCCTTTTGGCTTAAGCTATATTTCTACATAGCGTCTTGCTTATCAAATATGTGATTTCGCTCGCAGGGCCTCATAACAAAGGACCGAAAGGTGATTGATCCCGCAGCTGCACCATTCGCCAGGGTACCAGGAGAAATTGAGGGACTTGCTGAAGGAGCAAGCCTTCTGGAAGTGGTAAACATTTGGAACTTATTATGTCTGTTATTAATTTGATTTCATGGGATGCTATGCTGTATGGCCGGGTTCTTTTTTTCTTTTAGTGAAAGTTATTTTGGGAAATCGAGTTGGTGGAGAAGGTTCACAAACAAAAAAGCTCAACTAATATTGGATTTATTTTAAACTTTAATGCTGTTCAGTGTGTAATATGAAAAGAAACATGCAGGTTAAGAAGGTGAAGCCCCATGTGCTTCTTGGATTGTCTGGAGTTGGTGGCATCTTCCACGAGGAGGTTTGTAATAAGCTATCTAACTCATATAGAGTTATAAGTTTAACTGTAAATTTGTAGAGTTGATTTCCAGCTTATAAGACTACATATCGTACTATGGACTTATCAGGTGCTTAAAGCAATGCGAGAATCTGATTCAGTTAGACCTGCCATTTTTGCCATGTCAAATCCCACTATGAACGGTACGTTCTTTGCAGCATGGCGTCCCCTTATAGAAGATCATCACTTATTCCAACTAATTTACATGTTTTTTTCCGTACTAGCTGAATGCACTGCTGAGGATGCTTTCAAGCATGCCGGAGAACATATAGTTTTCGCCAGCGGAAGCCCTTTTAAGAACGTTGAACTTGGTAAATTTCTTTCATATTGTTTTGCTACTAATGGAAAAAAGCCCATGTAATATTTCATTTCTGATGATCTGCACGTTTGGCAGAGAGTGGTAAAATTGGCCATGTAAATCAAGCAAACAACATGTATTTGTTCCCTGGGTATGCTCTCACACCAGACACTAATTTTTATCTCTGTCATTAAGCACTGCAATAAAGTTGATAAAAACGCTTTTGGTTTATTTATCAGGATTGGGTTGGGGACACTTCTTTCAGGTGCTCGTATAATTACAGACGGAATGTTGCAAGCTGCTGCCGAATGGTATAAACAATATATAGGAATCATATTCGCCTTCACAGCTGCCACATTTTTTACACTTCTTAATTTTGTATCCTAGTTGTATTGTATAGTATGTAACTGGTCGTTCTTTTTGCAGCCTTGCCTCGTACATGACAGACGAGGAAATTCAACAGGGTATGCTATACCCATCTATTGACAGGTACTTTGGAAATTGACTCATCAACCTTGAAATTGATCAACATTAAGGCACAGTCTCTGAAACTAATTTCACCTATGCTTGAAAATGCAGTATTCGAGATATTACAGCAGAAGTCGGAGCTGCTATTGTACGCACAGCTGTTGCTGAAGAAGTTGCAGAAGGATATGGTGAAATGGATCCAAAGGAGCTCCTCAACTTGTCCAAAGTAAGATATCCTTGAACATCTGGCAATATTAGAGAATATAAAAGTTGCCTAAAATTTAACAATCGGAACATTTTACCATGATCATACCTTGATACGAAAAAATGGGTCTTGTAACCTGTTTCCTAATTATATTCGTCAAGCTGTAATATATACTCATTGCTTTTTTCTTTTTCGATGCAGGAAGAAACTGTGGAGTATGTCCGAAACAACATGTGGTTCCCTGTATACCATCCTCTGGTGCTTGAAAAATAGAAACCCCTTCCTCCTCCTGCTCATTGATTATGACTGAACTCCCAGAGCTCGAACTTCCCCATCACCATAAAATCCTCCCTGCTTTGTAGCTGATTAATTGTAATTGTAATCAGCAATCTCATACAATGTATCATTTAACTTGCAACTCTTTACCGTAAGCTCAGAGACTCAGTGAGCAAGTTACACGATATAATGTCGAAAATGGTTCAGAAATTTCTTGTAATATTTTAGTGATCAGTAAGTGCAGTGATATCATCATGAGAATCCAAAATGAGCCACAGTGGTTGTTTTTTGATGAACCCATGGTCAGTTAACTTGAAATTTCTGTAGTCTGAGCAAACTTGATTGAGAGAAATGCAGCAAGGCCAAACAGCATCCAACCCTACTGAAGGTGGTCCACTTAGACAACAACAGTATCTCATCAAATCTAGCAAACAATGTCTGAAGCAACCAAAAGGTACTTTTCTTTCGTCTTCTGAAACTTACCTAATAACCTGGATTGCAAACCTTAAACTATAGTTCCATCTATCAGATCAAGATGACTCTCAGGTATGCAGGTGGCAACATGGGAATAGGTTTCGAGATTTGTAAGCAGCTGGCTGCTAAAGGTTTTATGGTGATTTTAACCGCAAGAAATGTTCAACGGGGTACTGAAGCTGTTGAAAAGTTCAAAGCTTGTGGTATTTTCGGATAAAGTGGTATTCACAAGCTAGACGTTGCGGATCCTGTTAGTGTTGCTGCACTTAGGGAATTTACCAGTACTCAGTTTGGAAAGCTGGACATATTGGTCAGTACTTAAGTTAACTTTGAGCTTTGTTAGTTGATTAGATTTTGCAGCAACTTCAGGACTCTTAACCTTAACGCACATATAACATTGTATTTTTTTCGTTGAAGGTGAACAAAAAGCTTCATGAAGTTCAAAAAATTCAGGGTCAATCAAGAAATTGATGTATCTGGTAGATCATTTCAGGATCAATCAAAAAATTCAGGAACAATGCGGCAATCATTGGAATCACGTACAACGCTGATAATTTTCTGAAAGCTGTTGAGCATACAGGGGAGCTGGGCAAGTCGTTATATTTCCAATTTTCATTTTTGTTACATCAATTTATTATAATAAAAATAGCTGAAACAATTAAGATGTTGTTGTTATTTGTGACTGAATTTCAATAATCTTCGTGCTTACAGCTGCGCGAATCACAAAATGATTGGAGCGAACTAGCTACTCAAACTTACGAAATGGCAGAAGAGTGCCTAAAAACCAACTACTACGGCACAACATTGACGACCAAACCTCTCCTGCAGTTATCTGATTCTGCTAGAATCGTTAACATTTTTCCTCCATGGGTTGGACGCTTAGGCTCCGTTTGGTTGCGGAAAAAAAGTGAAGAAAATAAAATTTAAAGAAAATGATTTTCTCATGAGAAAGTTGTAAGGAAAATTTGATCTCAATTTGACTATTTTTTACATTTTTTTCCGTACAACCAAACACATAATTTCATTTTCACTCAAAATTTTCCTTTCCTCTTCTTTTTCCTCGCAACCAAACGGAGCATTAGAGGTACATACTTTTGATAATTGATAAATTCGAGAAACTGTTATATTTTCTCCGATTTTTGTTTCAGCGTATATTTCCAATGAATGGGCAAAAGGAGTGCTGCCAGAAGTAGATAATCTGACAGAAGATCAAATCAAAGAGGTTCTCGGACGAGTTCTTAATAGATTTCAAAGATGATTCACTCAAAGCCAATGGCACATACACTTTCTATAGCAGCCATGAGGGCGTCCATCCTGGCTTTGTAAAGACAAACATGACGGGGAGATTTAACTATAGAAGAAGCTGATATGTAGGGGTGGCAAAATGAATTGACTAGTTGGATTATAATAGATTTTAAATGGATTAAATGATCCAATCCATTTAATACATGTAATTGGATTAAATAGTCTAAACGGATTGAGTTGAATTCATTTAATCCATTGAATTTCATTAATCCAACGGATTACTTTGCCACCTCTACTGCTATGTTCTCGGCGAAGCTTGTTCTTCTGCCCAATGGTGCACCATCAGGGTTGTTCTATTCTGACAGACATGTGCGTCCTTTTAAAAAAAGTTGTATCAATGTTACAATATTGCTAAGTCTGCGCAGACATAGGCTCTGTTCTTTTGCCTTTATGTTCAGTTCAATTCAATTGCTAAACATTATTTACGAAACTATACATGAATAACATATAAAATACCCATAATAAAAAAATACTAATAACGTAAGAATAGAAACACAAATATTTAGATAGACATAATCAAAATACAATATCACAAGAGTTATTCATTAATGTCATGTCCACAACATCTTCATTATCAAGATTGATTTCTTAGATTTGAAATGCTATTGTATCTCGCAACTGATTCATTTTTGCTTTTCGATGGTCATCAAAAAGATCAGAATCTCCAAACTCATTTATCAGTTCTCATGTGCTAGGATAGAAATTTGTAGTTGATGCATCCAAATATAATTGTGGAGCGTAAATATTGCAAGTATGATATCGATTTTGACGTACATCTTCTGATTGAGACATGCCTTTAAGAATCGTCCACTTTTTTTTCAAAACATCAAATGATCTTTCGATGGTGGTTCGCAAAGATGAATGTCAATAATTAATTTTTCATAAATTCATGTTGATGGATGACCATGTGTAAATTTCGGCATATGATAACGAATTCATTTGTCTTTATACGATCCCGAATATCGAAGTGTATTCGGATAACCAGAATCCACTAAATGATATTTTCCTTCATTAAAATTAGACTTATCAATCATGTGAATAATATGGAACACATAATAACCATAAAATAATTTTATATATCAAGGTGGAAGTGAAAAATAATACTTTGATTGTGTAGTTGAATCCGTCCAAACAGTTTGGTCATGAACACTTCCTTCCCATCTTAAATGAACATAAATGAAAAACATGTCGAATGAACTAACAAATTGTTTGTACTTTGTAAGTTCTCGTATGTAATAAATTTTAAAATATTTCAAATGAATATACTTTAGAAATAATTATTTCTATAGTTAAATTATTCTTTAATATTAAAAATAATACGTAAATGAAATTGATGATTTTTTTTAAAAAATTTTAACTTTCAATTCAGTTTAGCTGAAAAGAACAGACCCGTATTTTCATATTTCATCTATGAGTTTTATTTTATGCGGTTAATTAAAAACAATTGGTTAAATGAATTTTCTACTGATTTATTAATTGAAAAATCGCGCTTTATACAATTATAAACCAAAAAAATGACAAAGGAGAATAATTACCCATAACAACCCGGATCCGGGCCTATTCCATTCGGATAGACCACGAGCAAGACCAACCCGAATAACCAATACGACAAAATGTCAAAATCAGACAAACCGGGTCAAGATAGAATTCAACCGAACCCGATCAACACCGCAGGTAGGCAGTCACCACTCACCAAACCACTCAACCGATTTACGATCACGTCACGACTCCTCGTCTGGTTCGACACTTCTTAATTAAAGATTGAAACTTGGGAGCCATCTCGATGCAATGCCACACCATCCGATTTCTTAAAAGCTGAAAAAGAATATCCTTCTGGGGGATCCACTCACTCTATTTTCAAACTGGAAAAGACCAAATTTTGAGTGACGCGATCCTTCTTCACCGATTCAGTTTTTTTTTTTTTTTTTGAAGTCGGCGTTGATCCATTTGCGTATCTGACATCGTGAAAGGTTGCACTTTGCTGTCATTTGTTGGGTGAATTTAGGATTTGGGTGTTGACTGTTGAGTCTTTGTTTTGGATCTGTGACTGAGTGATTGGAATTTTGTGGTTTGATGTAGGAGATTTCTATTGAGGAAGATGGCTCTTAGCAAAAGATCTGGATTGATTGCTTTGTTTGATGTTGATGGCACTCTTACAGCTCCGAGGAAGGTAAACAAGTTGATCCATTTCTTTAAGTGCAATGGTGCCTGCTTGTCAGTTCTGATCTTAGATAGTCGTGTGGCCTGATGTTACTGATGTTTTAGTAAACATTATTTGAAAGTTCGCTACCTGTGAAATCTGACATGATGAGTTAAAGCTTCCTTTAAGATTTTTTGCTTATGCTGGACGAGCAATGGCTCAATTTTCCATGATGTTTATTTGAACCATGATTGTCAATCTTATTTAAATTTGGTTGATGAGGAATGTATTTTTAGCTCATTCAATAGTCCGTCCGGAAACAACATGTACGGCTTTTGCAAAGAACAAACAAAAGTTGTGTGGTTCGGTTCCGTGGATTTATTCAGTGTTTGCCCTCTTAGCATGTCTCAAGGGGAACGGCTGATATACTTACATTACATCATGTAATTTATTGTCTATTTGAGGGTTGAGCTCCCTCATGGGACTTGCTGCTTGTGGCATAGCTAACTTATATGTCTTTCTCATATTTGGCAGGTGGTTACTCCAAAGATGCTCGAATTTATGCGCGAGCTTAGAAAGGTAGATGATTTTGCTAAATCCATGTATCAGTTCAGTCATTATTGTTCTTCGTAATACAATGGCCTCATTGTTCTCTGCAACAGGTAGTCACTGTGGGTGTTGTTGGGGGTTCTGACCTTGTTAAGATAACCGAACAACTCGGTAAAGGAGGTAGTGATGAGAATTTGATTTTGAAACGTTGTTTTCTGTTTCGTCAATTGCCGGGATAACTTAATTTCTGCAGTCAGGCCATGAATTTACTATGATTACTTATCCAATCTGTAAAGGGTGATATTTTATGCAGTTCTTAATGATTATGATTACGTGTTTTCCGAGAATGGTCTTGTGGCCCACAAGAATGGCAAGCTTATCGACACTCAGGTACCTTTGAAAAGCTTTTATCTTAAGCATCCAGGTCTGTTATTATGCTTGTACCTTTGAAAAGCTTTTATCTTAAGCTTGTATCTTAAGCTTTTATCTTAAGCATCCGAGAATGGTCTTGTGTTATCATGTTGCTATGCTAATGTCTTATGATGCCACTCCAGAGTTTGAAGACTTTTCTTGGTGATGAAAAGCTGAAGGTGGGAGTTCGGCTCAGTATATTGATTTGCTATTTTTTGCAGCATGTTGTGTTAAAAAGATTATATGATCTTGTCAACTATAGTTTCTGATAGCTTATAAACAATTATACAGGAGTTTATTAATTTTACCCTGCATTACATTGCCGACTTGGACATTCCAGTCAAAAGGTAAGCCTTGGCAGATTCGACTTCCTTGCATTTTTGTTTCTCCGTCAGTGTTTTATCAAGATTTTCATTACTCTCTGTAGGGGAACCTTCATAGAGTTCCGTAGCGGGATGATCAATGTATCACCAATAGGGCGAAATTGCAGCCAGGAAGAAAGGGATGAGTTTGAGAAGTACGACAAGGTTAGTGAGACATTTTTTGCCGTCATATGTACATACACATACACTGGGTTTTGTATTTCTCCTTGCTGAACTATCTATGGTAATATTCCAGGTTCACAATATTCGTCCTACTATGGTGTCCATTCTTAGGGAAAAGTTTGCCCATCTAGACCTATCATTTTCCATTGGTGGACAAATAAGCTTTGATGTGAGTGATAAAAGACGATTACTCATCACTCTGAATTTTGTTTCATGTCAGCTTTGACAATAATGCTGAACTTGTATCATGTTTGGGGCGCAGGTGTTTCCCCGAGGATGGGACAAGACATACTGTTTGAGATATCTTGAAGAATTTCAGGAAATTCACTTCTTCGGCGACAAAACTTACAAGGTGCAATATTCAATATTCATCACGGTTCAATACCTAAACTAATATGTGTGAATTTATGAGATTTCATTTTTCAATTTTATAGGGTGGAAACGATCATGAGATATACGAGTCAGAGAGAACCGTGGGTCATACAGGTCAGTACCATAAACATTATATATCAAGATACGCTGCATGCTTATGCTTATTGCTGTAATAGAAACTTATACAATTTGTTTATTTCAGTAACCAGCCCCGACGACACTCTTGAAAAGTGCACTGCTCTGTTCTTAAACAAGGCGACATGAGACCTGTTGACTCTCTGTGTACCATTTTTAACCAGTGCTTATCTAGTATTTGAACTGCTGTGTGCTATCTAGTATCATTATGAATTTTGGCTTTCACCAAGTGTCCATGTTGACACTGCACCATATTGATATTGGAGTGGGATATTATACTTACTTTTATTGGTACTGTTTAGTTTGTTAGGTAACCTGGTAACAGATAACGGGCTGGGCGGCTGGGTAGGTCGGACTTGTGATGAAAAGTAGTCAGCTAATTACAGAAAATGATTTACGATATTTAATTGTTTATTTTTTTAAATATAAAAAATCAACCTTAACAAAGCAAGACTTGAAGTAGGGAAGAGCCACAGCTTCCAAGCCATTTTTATTGCAACCTGGCCTGACAGTATATGCCACAATCTTGTTCTATAAACATATTTGATCCTAAAATGTTCAGGAATCAGTTGCTCATAAAAGTCAAATCCTTGAACATTCTTTTCGGGTGAAATGGGATTGAACACACACACATAAAAGCCAAGTCAAAACAAACTAAGAGTGAAGAGTATGTTAAGCACTCACAGCTGAGTAATATTCATAATCCTTGATGGAATTGCAGCAAGTGTCGTTAGCCGAAGCAGCCAAAACCCTTCTTTGGAGTCTGTCCAGTGGCCCGATACTTGGCAGCAATTTCCTCGGCCTTAAAGAGGTCTTCTCCTTTTTTGGCCTCTGCCATTGCCCACTTCTCTTCAGCTTGCTTGTGAATTAGAGCGACATGATTCTTCATCTTCTCAGCATATTCTGCTTTCTTCTTTTCCAACTGCTCCTGATAGATTTAAATAATATAAGTCAGTATTTATCATTCATTACTTGTCCGAACTTTGGGCACTTGAGCATTTGGTACCTCCATCTTTTTTAGTTTGGCTTCAAGTGCGACTTTCTTGTTGTTTTCCCATGCTGCAACATGAGAGAGCTGCTTCTGGGCCCTGTAAAGTACATTGAGTAATCAGCATAGCACAATGGTTCAAATATATGCTGTTGTAACAGACTCTTAAACGGCCAATGTGTTTCAAAAGCAGATAGTGATAATGGGACACATCCAGTTTTTACACACTTAAACGACACAAAATATTAACTACCAATTTAGCATAAGAAGACTACTTGTTCTCAACTTTCGACTTTTCATTATCTTCCCATGCCTTGATGAAAGACAGCCTCTTCTCATTCTCAAGGTGAGACAAAGCAACATCTACACAAATCCCAACAGTTAACAAACCTCATCATCATACATCAAACTTGTTAAATAGAAATCAAGAACTTCCTGTTACTCAAAACAAACGAAAGAACTATATATATCCATGATAGAAGAGAATCGTGACCACATCAATATGATACACAAGATAACGCCACTCAACATATCAAGCACCAAAAGATACACAAACCTGTCAAAACAAGCAAGTATTGGGATTACCTCTATCCAGTGACTTGTTTGGAGCTTTAGGTTCTGTTTACAAAACAAGAACACAGACCCACATAACATTAGAATTCAATCAGTAGAAATACATCCCATTTCTTACTCACATTGCGTTAATTCCGGTACTAAAATTCGACTTAAATGTTTCAATTTTGCGCAGGCATATGATGATTTCTGTCCAACTATATGATCATATATGAGCACATAAATCACACAAATCTAATAACGCATATCAACATCAAACCCTACAGCTAAAACTCCAATCTTCAATAAATAAAACATCCAATACCTTCCACAACCACAAGAGCATTGGACACCTCAGGCTTCTTATCCTCCGGCACTGGTGGGTCTAAAACAGCTCTAGCCTTCTCTTCAGTCGCATCCTTAACAGGAACCTCAGCAACTAGCGCAGCCTCCACCGGTGCTGCAGTTTGCTCTGCCTCCACCATGTTGTTTTACAGGATCTGTTTCTGGAGAGGAAAAGTTTAGGAGTTAGGGATGACTTGGTGCTTGTTTGCTTTGCTAGCTGATGTGAGCTGTTGAGTTATAGAAGATGAAACACAGCTCACTGTTTTTCCGGAAGTAGACGAGTGACGGACGTGTTGCACCATTTTGTTACTCTGCTTCGCGTGTTTGTAGTCTTTACGTACACTCTCGATTATTGATCGTTGATTTAGTTGGATTAAAAGATTGCACGTCTATGATTGGATAGAATTGTGAGTCTACGAAAATTACTGTGGACTGGTTGTATGTTAGTACTACACTGTGTGCCGACAGGTGGACAAAACCGTGTTTTTTCTAACTGTAAGCCACTGAAGCGACGGCGTAGGGTTCCTTTTAAAATCAGGATAAGTAACCTGCCACGTTTCACATCCTTACGCCAGTTAAATGACGACACGTGGTATCGACCTCGACCTGACAAAAACGACGCCGTTGTTGGAACAGGGAAACGCAGTGGTCGGCGGGCGCAGTTACCGCATGACTCTCACGCTCCTTCCCAACAATCGATCGTTGGCAGACTGAATTTTGGATTATGGTGTAGTTAAGGTTTCGAATATGTTTTAGAGTTAAATTTAAATGCATTTTAAGAATAGGAATAAGTGCTTGGTTTGACCGGAGAGGTTGGTGGATGATTAATATTTAATTGGATTCTGCTGCTGGGACCAAAATTGACGTGGAGATGATTTTATTGATAATTGCTTTAGTTTCAGTGAAGGGGCATCCTAGGCCCTAGGGTGTTGTTTCTTTGGAGTTTGGGGGCTTTATGGTGCTTTTGAATTGAAGTTGGGGGCAACACGACATCTATTCTTGTATCAGAGTCTAAAGACTACGGTGATCTACGAGGAAGTGGCTGATAATGAGGTTGAACCTGAAGAGGAAATACTACATTCAAATGATTCGTAGGGATTTTAATCTTATAAAAAAACGAACTCGCGGCAGAGGGAGCTTTTGTCATTTTCGAGATTTTCTATGAGGACTTTAGATTGAAATGGAATAGGGCTGCGACCAAATATGCAGAAAATCCAGTTATCCTTGATTCAGACTCAGTGCAAGTTTGTACGTCAATGAATGGATCCCATCCAACAAAAAGAAGAAGAAAAAGGGAAAGCCTCCTCCGCCACCGTTGGATGCTAGGCGATCCTCTCGTGCCAAACAGACTATAGAGATGAAAAATTCTGATTTCAGTTACCATTTTAAAGGGGTGTAGGTCCTCTCGGGTGTGTCTAGCTATTTCGCTGATAGCCTTATGCTTCATAGTAGGCGCTATGCTCTATTTTTTTCCGTTTCGCTTCAAGTGTTGCTATGTTTTCCATCTGTCGGGGTGTCTCATTCTCCCTTTGTTTTAGCCCAGATCCAGGCTTTTTTGATCATGTCTTAAATAAAATAAAATAATTATCAAAAAAAAAAAAAAGAAGAAGGAAAGGCCTTTTATCTTCTGCTGATTCAGGGCCAGTGCTGCCTCTCGCCGCTTCATATTTAGAGGAGCTCTAGAAAGGCTTTTTTTTGTTTTGTTGTTGGAGGATATGCCCAAATAATCAAATATCCGTTTCCCATCCTACTCTATATTATATCTGATTGTTAAATATGGCTTCCATGATATCTCAAGGCTTTTTCAGTCTCTGATTTAATCCTGCGTACTCCATATACCTCAACGATACTTTTATTTCCCTTTCAGGTGAAGTTTCTGGAGACATCTGACCGAATAAATAGGTCCAACTTCAAAATTACTAGGTAAGCTTTATATCCACCAAACTTCGGCCTATAATGAGTGCACCACCTTAGTTTGATGCATTAGTGCATTACTATTTTGCATCAGTCGATACAATTGCAGCAAAGAATGAAAATGTGTTACATCATTTAATGAAGTCACATGATTTGCATCTACGAATGCAAATGATGATTTATGGGTGCGTCAAATTAAAATGGTGCATCCGAATAAACCTCTATTCATAACAAAATATGGAAACATTTGACTTTATGTGAACACTTTGTTAGTCAATGTTTTCAGATACATATTGTGTTAAACTACAAATAACTCTTTGAAGTTCCTTAGACTTTTGGTGCTTCACTTGATGCCTTTTGATGTTTCATTTCA
>JAWWMW010001994.1:21338-33641 GCA_035048345.1 Echeveria elegans
CAAAAATGTCATTGTGTTTGTCAAAGAATATGAAAATGAATTAATTAATTAAATCCAAGTCGAAAGAGTACAAGAAGATAAGTTAAAAAATAAAAAGTGTGGACAATTCTTGCTAAGTTAGTACTTCTTTTATAATAAAAAAAAATGCATGTATTTGACCGAATGGAGTCATTAAGATTATAAAAAAAAAAAAAAAAATCCTCCATTGAGTCATTGAGAGTGTGCACAAATATATAAATTGGAAATTTTGGTATTGTCACGGACCTTTTTCGTCCGCGACATGCGAGGTCGAGCGAGATGTTACTGGGAGGACTTCAATATGGATAGCAGAACAGCAGAAATACTAAGGTATGTGTCTCGAGTGCTTGTTTGACTTGAATGGTCAACAGTGCTACTAGGACACCAAACTGATCGGGAGTTGTTCCCGCTTTCCTAACGAGCCCATGGGAGAGCGAAACCAGTGAGCATTGGAGATGGATAAGACTGAACTCCAGTAGTCCTCGACTGCCATCAAGAGTTTTGGAGTACCGCACGGGCTACGTCTCGGCGTGAAAACTCTGAATCCGTGACAAATGGTATCAGGGCCGGAAGTATGCTTAGCTGCCGACTTTGCCAAGCGCTCAAATCCAGATGACACTAGACGAGTCTTAAGGGAAGGACGAGCCGAGGGGAGCTCGCATCCAAGGGTGGATGTTCACAAGGGTGATCGAAAGAAAAATGTGTAGGCATGAAGTTGGTAGTGAAAGATTCGTCAAACACTCTTTGCCACAAAAGATGTGAGGTGGGAATGACCAAAGCGTCGAAAGAGCAGACACGAAATTGCTTACTTGATCCTGGCAATTCGGCGAAGACGACTCAAGAGTCTCCCTCATGCTCGAGGACGAGCATGGATTGGATGTGGAATAATGTCACAGACCTTTTTCCTAGAAGGTCCGCAACACGCGATGTCTAGAGCGAGATGCTACTGGGAGGACTTCAATGTGGGTAGCGGAACAGCAGAAATACTATGGTACGTGTCTCGAGTGCTTGTTTGACTTGAAGGGTCGACAATGCTACTAGGACACCAAACTGGTCCGGAGTTGTTCCCGCTTTCCTGACGGGCGCATGGGAGGGCGAAACCAGTGAGCATCGGAGATGGATAAGGCTGAACTCCAGTTCTCGACTGTCATCAAGAGTTCTGGAGTGCCGCATGAACTACGTCTCGGCGTGAAAACTATGAGCCTGTGACAGTACGGTACATTCACTTTAGGCTATAGTGAATGAGGTCGAGCGTGGTGAGCTGTGCGTTGGAGTTAGAATTTACCTATCTTCATACTTTAAAGTGTGTGTTCATTTACAAAGTTCGACTTTGTTAAGTTGGGAAGCTCAACTTACGTATCAAAATAATTAGTAGTCCATGTATCAACGTCTTCGCCGTATTGTGCTCAAAATCATTTTATTTATTGAAAGGCCTAAGGTATGTGACACGAAATCTCTTTAGTCCACTTTCATTTTGATACGTCTTCACATGTTTTGGTGTAATAAACATTTAACTAATATTTGCTATCAAGAGTGCATGAAAATGTTCCAAACAAACGCACGGGAATGGAATGAGAGAACCATTTCAGACATATGCGGAGCAGGGAAGGAAGGGAGTCATTGCTTGAGTAGCGATGTTGATGTGGTGATGAAAATAAATATTGTTATATATTACTTTGTTAGCAAGTTCCAATAATTAGAATTTGGAAACGTGATAATACTGGAATATTTAAGATAATCATCTTACTTGCTTTTACTTAAAAGATATTGTTACTGAAAGTAATTTTTTAATATATCTTTTATATCTCATAATTATCTGTAGTTTACTTTTAGGTAACTAGAAATATGTTGAGGAGAAAGCAAGAAATCCTAGGTTATACACATATACATGGAATCATAAAGACACGTATTTAGATGTTAGTTAATTGAAGAGCATTGTATGCAAATTAAAGAACAACAGCGAGCGGATAGTGACATGTGAGGCTCAGCGTCAGTGATTGACGTAAAGTGGAGTGAGTCCACCTGAGCAGGCAGCCTGTCTGTGAGCGTGGATAGATTTTTGTTTGTGCCAATGAAGCTGTATATCGTTGTTTGTCGGCGTGTGATGGATTATGTGTAGCTTGCAGATGGCGTGCACAAAGGAGGAAGCATCTTGTTGTATCAGGTTGATCTTCGGCAACTAGGAAGTGAGTCTTGGAAAAATTGTGTGTTTGGGTGTTGTTCAATTTTCTTAATTTGTACGTGGAAAGTACATATGAAATACGGATATTTTCTCTAATCCTTTTAGTGAAATGTGAAAGGTTGTGGTTTTTTTCCTAAGTACGATAATAGTATAAGCAGTTTCAGTTTCACTATAAATTTCTGAGTACTTGTCCTTGCTTTACTTTTCTACATATTACTTTAAATCTGTTGTGCGTCTGAACTCAGGGACGCATCCTTATTACCCATGAGTATCGAACCTTTATCCACAATATCTCATTCATTTGATAAATATACTTGATGATTTTAGTCTTATTCATTTCAATGCAGTCGCCTGAAATAAACCTTAAAGATCGTGTTAATGAAATTGACGAATGTCCATAAGAGACAAGATGATAATTTGTATTGGGAAAAATGTCATTTAAATCATGAACTTGTTAAATTCGGACATTTAAATCCTCAACTACAAAAAGTCCATTTGAATCCTCAACTTTTGTTGATTCTCATTTTAAATCCTCAACTTTTGTTTAGTCGGCCATTATAGGCATGTCGTTATAATTTCCGTTACAAAACCAAAAAATCAAAAACAAATATCAAAAAAACTTAAAAAAATTCAAAACTTTATTAAATAAGTAAGTAAAATTCACTCATTTAGTATCACTTTTAATAAACAAAATTATGCCTTAAGAATAGTTTTTTATAAATTTAATTTGATATTTCAAATATTTACCAAAATGTCGCATATAATTTTATCAAACATATAACAAAAATGTTAAATAATTTGAAATTATTGTCTCTAATGTCTCTGAATTTTAATAATATTTTGTAATTTTTTTACTATTTTTATTAAATGAATATATGAAACAATATGGGAAATTCAAGTTTTTTTGAAACATTTATATTTAAAAATAACAAACAAAATTAAAAAATTTCAAATTTAGAGACATATAAAAACATAATGGAAAACTATTCAACATTTTTGTTATATTTTTTATAAAATTTTGTGTTACATTTTTGTAAATTGAAAATATCAAATTAAATTTATACAAACTATTCTTGAGTCATAATTTTTTTTTTTATCAAAAGTGATATTAAATGAGTGAATTTTGCTTATTTTTTAATTAAATTTTAATTTTTTAAGTTGTTTTAATATATTTTTTGATTTTTTGGTTTTGTAACGGAAATTGCTAACGAAAATTCTAACGACATGCCTATAATAGCCAAATAAATATAAGTTGGGGATTTAAAATGAGAGTCAACAAAAGTTGGAAATTTAAATGGACTTTTTGAAGTTGAGTGTCCAAATTTGACAAGTTCATGATTTAAATGATATTTTTTCTAATAATTATTATGGTTAAGAATAAGTGATTAAGCGATAATTTAGGCTTGCTAGGCTTTTAGTATAATATCGCTCTTGATCTAGAATTTTAGGTCATGACAATAATCTTGTAGAGTAGATGTACACAATTTACGCTTACATGCAACATACAATTATGTTTCAGACTACTTCTACACAAAATGGTCCGAAGAAATACCTGCTACATGAGTAACCTGCACAAAGGAAAATGAAGTTTCCACAACCGACAATGCCTTGTCCAGCTTGGCTCTTGTTTCCCAATATCCCGCTTTTTCAATTGGAAAATGTGAAGGGATTCCCCCAAAAGCCTAGGTCATATAGTTGGCAATTCGCGGTGGCCTCCTGAGTTTTCTCATTTGATTTGTTTTGGAGTATTTAGTCATTCATATTCTATTATTCACCACTACTCACTACTATTCATAAGTGATGAGTTACTTGTACTTTAGCTTGTATATTTCCCAATAAATAGAGACCTCACTAGATGGAATGAAAACAACCTTAAATCTTCCAAGTCTCCCGCTTTCTCTCAACTTTAAGTCACTTTACCAATATTTTAAACCTTATTCTCCACCAAACAAGTCTCCTTTTTCTTCAGTATAATTCTCCTTTACCCAAAGACATATGCTCAGTGGCGGAGGCACGCACAGGCCAGGGTGGGCCTGTGCCCCCCCTCAACTTTGATGACCAACTGTGTATTTAGGTCAGGTTTAGATTTCCTTCAGAGGCGGAGGCAGGCACAGTGGGCATGTGCCCCCCTCAATCAGCCGGGGGCACTTCAGGTTTAGGATTTCCTTATCCTCGAGCTTCTTCGTTCGCTCGTCGTTGTTTGAATATGCTAAGATTGAATTTCGATGGGTTAATAAGGCTGGTGGAGACGAGACGAGATTCAGTTGAGGAGCTGTCGGTTGAGGATGTCAGAAAGTTGTTGAAATTGGCACAATTCGAGGCAGTTAAGATCAAAGTGGGAGGTGGTCGGACGGATTGGATCTGGATCCGTGTGATCGAATTTGGGGTAGAAGGTTGTCGGAACTGGAAACAATTCGTGCCGCAGGTGAGTAATGGATCATTTTTGATTGATTGGTTGTCGAAGTTGAGATTTACAATGTTGGACTTGGTGAAAGCTGGAACTTTGAAGATGAAGCGGAAGCGTGGGTATAAAAAGGGGAAAGGGAAGAAGGTGAATGCTGTGGATTTGAAGGATGGTAAGGCAGAAGCTGAGATTGTGACTATGGTTGTGGAGGAGGATAGTAGTGCTGGATCGGAGGCAGGGAAAGATGGGGATTCGAATTCTGAGATGGATGTGGATGTTGACGCCCCTGCTTCGACTGCAACTGATCAGGTTGAGAAGGTTCTTTCTCCTGAAGTGTGCATCAGAGGCCTGTTGAGAGGAAGGTGCAGGTGGTTTATGGTCGTGTGAAAGTCAAGCTCAAGTCTGATGCCTTTTCTCTGACCTGAGATGCCCCAAATGATGTCAATGCTCATGGGAATGTTATGGCAGAAGGAAGGCTAAGATGGAGCAATGGAGCTGGAGTTATATTGGTGCCCCCTATCAAGTTTATTCCTGGCTCCGCCACTGCATATGCTTAACTCATAAACCTTGAACTTAGAATATAATTACCTATTTTCAACACGTTATCAGCAACGCTCTTCTTCAGTAAGTTCAAAATGTATACAATTTGAAATTTTGTTAACATCATATTATTATCGAAGATGACTCATCCGTCGTATAATAATATGATGTATCTCATAATCTTTATTTTAATTTGTGTATAATGTTATATTGCTATCGAAAATTGCTAAGCCGTCCTATAGAAATATAATGTGATTTATACTATTTAATTTTGTTGAATATAATATCAAATTACTATACAGACTCAGTCTTTATGCAGTAACTGATATGGTCTTTATACAATTATTTTTGTTTCTAATATTTTCTATATGATTAAGTTTTTCTATAAAATCAAAATTTCTCTCTTATTATTAACTAAAATTTATTCCTAATATAATTGGGCATTTTTGAAACTATACATACCAATAACTAGCGACTCTATTTTTTTCCTATAAATACAACCATACTCAATCTTATTAAATTATACTCTATCTTCTGCTTCATTTCTTTCTAAATTTTTGCAAATTTTCAAGAGGAAAAGGCGTCGATTTATTTTATTACTTGTTGCAATGTTGATTTTAGCATGCACATTTTTTCTTTTCACCTGTAAACTTAAATCAAATGAATTTTATTTTTGATTAACAATGATCGAATTCTCATGTAACTTATTTTACTTTTCATTTTTTGAGACATGTATGTTTATCGTATCTAATAAAATATGTCAAATGTGTTATGTTATGTTATGTTATGTTATGTTTTAATTACTTACTATATTTTTGTTGTTTTGTTTACTTAGAGATTTATTTGAAATGGACAAGGCAAATCAAGAAGCCAACTTAAGGTTTGATATTAAAGAGATTTACACATTGAATTGTGCAACTACACATACAATTCTGAAAGATAAAAGGTTCTTCTCAAATATAAAACCAACAAAAACTGTTGCAAACACTATATCAAGATGCAAGTGCGGTAGGAGAAGACCTAACGTGTGTAAAGTGTTAGTGTTATGCAAGTCAAACAAAATTTATAAAGAAACTAGGATGACCTAGTGTCGAACCCAAGAGAACGGTGGAAACTTAGTTGTACTAACTATTTATCAACTAAATAATTCTCAAGATTTATGGGGTTTCAATTTCAAGGGGCAACAAGTATCGTGAAAAAATAATATTAAAAGAGGATGACTAGGGTATAGCTTCACCAATAATACTCATGAAATATATAGAACGATTTATAGAATAATGTAGAATGATTTTAGATAGGTTTAGTTAGTGTACGACTAAGCATGCTATGATTATGTAAATCCCACGTGTTCGAATCTTGAAATACATACATAGAAGCAAATTAGGTGACGATAAAATTCTCACGTGTCCGAATCTTGAATTATTACCTTTGAACTCAATTTCCTTGGCATCATGTGTCCAAATTTTTGCTAATTTAACTGAATACGTTCTAAATCTTCGTTTAACATCACGTGTCCGAATTTTTGCTAAACTCTGATTTAAGAATATTTTTTTCAACCCAAAAAGCATTCATTAAAAATATGTTCAATCATTCATGGGTACCAAAGGATCCGTTAGACCCTTGTCATCAAGGTAACTACTCACTCATGTCGAGTTAGAAACAATACATGATTGAATACTCATCTTTCTATGTGCAGCTTTACAGCTTTACAACTTCTAGATTCATCCATCTCTGTGCAGCTAGCAGTCCATCTCTGATCTCACGGACCTTCTCATCAGCATCACTCACTATAACCTGACCAATAGGCGATCTACACTTCCTATCGTAATGAGCTTCGAAAAGTGCCTTTTGAATACTCGAATGGTAAGTGTTGTTATAAGCAAACTCCATCAAAGATATATACCGATTCCAACTCCCTTTGGAATCCATAACACAAGCTTTCAACATATCTTCCAGTGTCTCAATGGTTTGCTCTGACTGTCCATCAGTATGGGGATGAAATGAATACTTAGATGCAACTTAGTACCTAAAGCTTCCTGTAACGAACTCCAAAATCTAGATGTAAACTGTGAATCTCGATAAGATATGATAGATACTAGAACTTTTTGAAGACGCACAATCTCATCACTATATATACGTGCATACTGCTATGAGAATAATTAGTTTTCACAGGATTATGTATGGGTAATAGTTGATAGATTCACGAAGTCTACGCACTTCATTCTTGTGAAGATTAATTATTCCACGGAGCAGTATGCACGTATGTATATATATTGATGAGATTGTGCGTCATAAATGAGTTCCAGTATCTATCATATCTGATTGAGGTTTGCAGTATACATCTAGATTTTTGAGATCGTTATAGGAAGCTTTGAGAACTAAGTTGCATTTAAGTACTGCATTTCATCCCCGGACTGAAGGACAGTCATAGTGAATTATTCATACACTAGAAGATATGTTGAGAACTTGTGTTATGGATTTCAAAGGGAGTTGGGATCGGTATATACATTTGATGGAGTTTGCTTATAACAACTGTTACCATTCGAGTATTCAGTTGACTCCTTTCGAAGCTCTTTATGGCAGGAGGTATAGATCGCATATTGGATGGTCTGAGTTGGGCCACAGCAGATTGATTGGTCCTGACATAGTGAGAGATACTGATGAGAAGGTCCGTAAGATCAGAGATATACTGCTAGCTGCATAGATTGAAGTTGTTATTTACATATCCAATGATGCTTTCACATTCCCGATCGATTCTCAACTCGGATCAAAATCCACCTCGAAATGCGTTTAAACACAAGTCGCTAGAAAAGAAGATATCTATTTAGGAGTTCTTAGTTTGCGCCTTTTCGCTAGCTGGTGATGTTGAGGTAGGTTTTGATTTGGAATGGAATTATTTGGATGTATCTGACCTGATTTGTGTATATGATTAATGAGTTGGAATCCACCGTGCCATGTATAATAGTGTTGAGTTCTTCCATCCATCACATGTTCATTCGATTGTGTTATGTTGTTTTGGTGATTTGATTTTATGTTTTTCTATGCAGATATTGTGGTTGACAATTGTGTGATTTGCAAATATTATGGCACCTCATCCTGCCGTGTATAATGATGTAGGTCAATATTACAATTTACAAAGAATATAACTTATTTTAGATGACATATTGTGTCATGTATAATAGTGTGCCATGTATAATAGTGTTGTCAATATTATACATCGTTAAGTCAATATTACAAAGAATATAACTTAGTTTCGATGGCAGAAAGTGCTATGATGGCTCTTATACTGTCATGTATAGTGTTATATGTCAACTTTAACGATTATATTTTAGATGGCGTACATTGTCATGTAAACTAGTTCTTTCTTGTATAATGATATATGTAAACTTAATATATATGTTATATTAAAATAAATAACATATTTGAGATGGCATATGTAAAATAGTGTTGTCACTATTTTATATGGCACCTCATTCTACCATGTATTGATATATGTCAATTTAAACATGTGTTATATAAAAATAAATAACATATTATAGAAGACAGAAGTTGTACGTAATATTTACATATGATAGGTTTATAAATGCCACCTCGAAAAAATAACTACACTTCAAACAAGTGTCATGTTTAATCCTTTTTGTAGCAGTGTTTTAGCGCAAATAGAGCATTTGTGTCCATATTTTTGCTACTAGACTCCGCTATTAGAGGCTGTTGGCATTCCAATATATAATTAGACTCCAAGAGCTGAGCATTTTTACAGAAAGGGTTAGAAGAAAGGCTTGTCAACCAAGTGGAGTCAGCGACGACAGGTACATCATCGTCGTTCCGATGCCATGTCCACTGAGCATGCGTCTCATTCACAACCTCAAGTCTTCCATGTCCGAAGCTGGCCTCTCTGAACAAGGATATATTTGGTTGTGGATCCTTATACCTGATAAATTTGTTTTTTTTCCCGTAAATAACACTGCCTTTTAACATAATAATGAATTCACTAAATTATCTGTTATAGTATTACTTTGTGTAATTAAGACATTAGGAAAAAAGCTTACTTGCTTGCAAGGCCTTCCTCATTTCCACCATCGCCAATTACTATGTGCACAGGACCACACTCGTTTGGCTCGTCATTATGCACTCGAGTCTACACGTACACAATATGATAGCTCCGTCATCTTTCATGCAGCGTAAGGAAAATAAGAAGAGACAGGAATGGGTGGAAACTCACAAATCGTTCATATGCATGGACATGACCAGCAAAAACAACATCCACGCCATTTAGGAAGATCAACTCTTCCATATGCTCCTTCATCTTTACAGACTCCGCCTCACCCTGATGCGCAGTGTTACTATTATACCACGGCGCATGCACGTTAACCACAACCCATTTCACCTTCCGCCTATCCACTTTCCGCAAATCAGCCTCAAGCCATTTGTACTGAGCTGAGTTCGGGTCAAAATCAGCATAAGACCCCAACATGGCTACATGAACTCCAGCCACGTCAAATGAGTAATATAGATTAGAGTCTGAACCACTTTCCTCAAATGGCATATGCCATCTTGCATTGTAGGCGGTGAATGGGTGCGGGTGAAGGAGTGGGATCTTCTCCACTTCGTGATTTCCTTGGGTCACCATCCAAGGGCGTTGGCTCGCTAGGGGCTCGACCAAGCGACCGAATGAGTCCCATTTGGGTTGAACAAAGTTTGCATAAGACAAGTCACCTGGATTCAACAGCACATCGTAGTTTGATTCCGAGATGTGTTGGAGAGTTGATTTTGTCCACTTGGTTTGCCCAAGATCACCTGGAAATTATAATCAAGTTACATGTCACATTAGTCTTCAAATTTAAATGAATAATATTACATCAGTTTATTTAATTTTCCATAAAAAGTACAGCGGAAATTTTGTATTTGATTTTTTTGTTATTATTTCCATAAAAAGTACAGCGGAAATTTTGTATGCCCAAACAATTTTACTCATTTTCCATAAAAAAGAACTTTCGTTCCAAAAAAAAATTTCAACAAACCAAACACGCATTTAATGTATACGTATTTTTTTTATATAATAAAAATAAACCGTATTAATACTGACCAGCCACAGCGAATTTGACCGGGAAGTGCGCAGGTGCGGTTTTGAAAGTGAAGATTGGACCAGCAGTGGCCGATCCGCATGCATAGTAGTAGACCGAGTCAGGTTGAAGTGGTCCGATAACGACGTCGTATATATGTCCAGAAGTATACAAGAGATATTTGTAAGTAGAATATGAGCCTGTAGACGAGTGATCGAGTCTATCTGCAGCAGTTCCGTAGTTGACAACTGCAGCTGTTTGGCCATCTGATATCCACGACACTCTCATTTTGTCCTGCCCAACTAGGGAAATGTGCACCTGCATGCCCACTCTTCCGCGCACTCACTAAAAATCTCAATATATTACTTTAAAATTTAAATACTTCGGAAAATATAATTGTTAGCTTAGGGTATATGCACCGGTCAAGTGCTAGAGACGGTATAAAATTTAAGAAAAGTAGATTATGTAAGATAAAAGTAGGTAAGAGAATGTGTGAAAAGTAAATAGATTGAAGAGAGAATGTGTTAAAGGGAACTATATTTTGGGATAAAGGGAATACATTTTTTTCATTAATTGAAGAAAATTGAAGAAAAGTATTAAATGAGGAGATGCTACATTTTGACATTGGTGCATATGTCCTTAAACAATTCACTGAATGAAAGATGACTGTTATGATATATTGGGTTACAAAATTAGTACTTTTGAGCTTAAACTTTTGAGTCGCATATATGAATGCGATCACTGTATATATAATTATAAGCAGTCTAAAGGGTTCCTCCGATCAAGTAGTTTAGATAATTAATGTTGGTTGCGCTTTATCTAATTCCACATCGTTAGGCATATCAAATTTCAATGAATTGAGAGCAAGAGAGACTTGTATTTCATGCACGTAGAACCAGGGATATTAGACATCTAAATAAAGGTTTTTGGGTTGATAATATACCTGTTCGGGGGCGGAGGGACTTTCGTCGCGTTTAGTCATATGAAGCGTTGATCGACGTGGCGGGCGGATGTAGGAGGAGGAAGAGGAGGCTGAGGCGGTGATGAGGATCATCAGTACTACCACAACCGTGGCCTTGGAAAAGCACGGACTCCCACTCCCACGAAAAGCCATGAGTGAGTGAAAGAAGGAGATTTTGAAATCTTGTTACCAATTGAACCTTTATATACTGTATATATACAAGTGGTGATTCGGTCGTCCCGACGGGAATTATTTCTCTGTTAAATTTAAATTTTTGTATTTTATTTTTAATTTTTAATTTTTGATTTTTAATTTTTAATTTTTTTAATTTTTAATTTTTAATTTCGACGGATATGCATCGTTCCGAATGTACAATCAAAACGGTCAAACACGGGCGTGACTCGATCGACAAATTTTTTGACCCGTGGGATTTAATTTTTAAATTCTAATGGGCCAGGCCGGACTCGGCCGTGTGTTGTGTGTAAATTTTTATTTTTATTTTTATTATTTTTAATATAATTGGAATGGTTTAGTTGGGTGAGAATGAGTTTAATTAGATGTTATTGGTAAATGTAGGAATTTAATTAAGTTTGGTTAGTAAATGTGTGAAGTTTAATTGGGTAGTTGGATTAATTATTTTTTTTATATAATTGAAATGATTTAGTTGGATGAAAATAGGTTTAGTTAAATGTTGTTGGTAAATGTAGGAATATAATTAAGTTTGATTGATAAATGTGTGAAGTTTAATTATGTGTTTGAATTATTTGGTTATATAATCTATATATATAAAAGATTACAAATCCACCACCACACATTTATCAACCACACACTTTCCCTCACTAATTTTCTTATTTTCCTCACTAAAGACCTCATTGCAATAAGACTTTGACAAAAATGCATTCTCCACCCTCTTTATTTACACTACATGGCATCCATCACTATTCATCCGTATTTGACTGTATTTGACCAACTGATCGTATTTGGCTGTATTTTTGTATTTGATAGTATTTAAAAAAAATATAAAATTAGAATTTAAAATTTGAAATTTGAAAAATTATAAATTATAAATAGAGCGAAAGATGTTATAAAGCTTAATTAAATTGAATGAAGACACCGAAAAATTTCCGCCGGAACG
>JAWWMW010001994.1:38419-49364 GCA_035048345.1 Echeveria elegans
CAGAGGAAGGAGTGACGATATTGAAATTATCGGAGAAAGAGGACAGACCGCAGATGAGCGCGAGGATGGTGAGAGGTCCGGTTGAGGGTGAGGCGGTTTTACGTAATTATTTAGGCAAGCAAGGGTATTATTGGTAAGGGTGGCAATTCACTATGCCAGGTCGGAAAATTTTTGCCACGCTCAGCGATTAATTCTAATTAATTTTTAATTAACTTCTAATTAGTTCTTAATTAATTATAATTAACTATAAGTAATCTTAAGTAATCGCGGGGCAGAGTAGGGCAGGTTCTCTGCGGCTCGGCGCAGGCAGGGCAGAGCAGAGCAATTTTGCTCCGTGCACAGGCCAGTCTAGGTCATGTCCGACCCGCGCAACAGGTCACAATTTGGCTTCGACCTGCTCCGTTATCACCCCTAATTATTAATAACAAAATGTGCGGATAGTGATAACCGGCAATACCATCATCTTCCTGTTTTTATTAATAGGAAGATTTTAGTGCAAAAAGTGATAATTAATTATAGTTTAAACGCAATTTAAATCTAAAAAGTAAAAACAATCGTGTTTGAGCGGAAGCGGCCCAAATCCGCAACAATTAGGAGGGAAGTTGGAACGCAGTCAGCGCGGCAAAATGACTTTTTCCGTCCGTATATTGAATATCACACCAGTTTCCGCATCCTTCCCGTCACCGTCAGCAGTTTCAGAGGTAACGCGCACTCGCCTTCGAATCAAATTTCGTTCACTTTATGCACTGGATTGCTGCTTTCATAATCCTTTTCGCTTCGCCAATGATCATAGCTGCTTCATTGTTACAAACTTGTGTGGCTTTAGGCTTCAATTTCACTTTTCGTTCGCAACTGACCTGATGATAGTTTACTTCATGAATCAAACTCGTAGTGTGGTAGTTGCACACGAGTGTAAGTATGAAGAATATGAATGCATTGGTATTCATGGATCTAAATAAAAACATCATCCTACGCTCTTGTACTGTCGAATTTTCCGCTGATTAAATAAATATACACTCCTCGAACAGACGAGGATACCAGTGAAGTGACTTATCAGATACAACTCTGCTTTGTCCATTCACCGTGTTAAATGGCTATTCCTGTATGAAAATCCCCATCCTTCGCCTATTCGCCGCTGGGTTTACCTCTTGTTTTGGAAACTTTACTAGCTGGGAAATGCAACCGAGCTAAGAGCGGGCGGGGCGCGCGACTTTTCTGATCAAATCCTCTCACACATACGTAACCTGCACTCTCCCAGCATGTTTAAGACATACACCAACATCAGATTACTATTTTCTTGTTGTTTATCACTGTGAATAGAGCATTTTGTTTCTTTTAGCAGATTTATATGGGAACATCTAGTTTATAGGGCATATAGTTCTCATGTATAATTTCATTTATAGTCTCCAAGCTGGCCGTAATGGGGTTGTTTTGGAGTGTATATAAGTTAGAAAAACATATTCTGTTAGCCAGAATATAAATGAATAGGAGGATATTACATACCTCTCCAGAAGCATTGCTGAATACCTTCCGTCGATAAACCTAATAAATAAAAAGTATTAATTTGTTAGAGTGTTGTTTTATTCTTATCACGTTGCTTAGCTGTTGTACAAGCAGTTACCTTTGAAGATAGTTGGTATTGATGTTCCAAAATAAACTGTTCTTCTTGGCAAGTTCCATAACCACTTCCTTGGAATGTTCAATGGGTTTAGACTGGAAGCATGATCTGCAAATACCTGTATATAACAAGCTTTGATTAGTATATAGTCAAACACATAAAGACCTGAAATATTCAAATTCAAACTGACATGTAGCTACATGTTACCTCATTAACTTGGAAATATGTTCCGTTGAGTGGAAAACTTCCTCTCATGGCTGTTCTGCACGGTATCTGTACATTTTTGGATTCAATTTACACGCAAGATTGGTTTGTTGTCCAATAACCTGATAAAAATGGTATTATAACTCATCTTTAAAAAAAATATATGAAACTTACTAATAATGTTCCCCTAACAATGTGAGAGTTTGCTTCACGGGAGCTGTTGCATGAGAAACATGTTTCTTTATCGCACAGTTTGTGGGTTTTGCCTGAAGTACATGCTTCCGGTGGCTGAACAGAGTTTGCCGTTTCACCTGAAATTTTCCATTTAGATAATAAATAGAGTCGTTATGAGTAATCTTAAATAGCTTTGGAGTGACTAAAAGTCTATGTCCTGTATACTTATTAGTTATTCAAATCTTAGGAAACCAGGCAGGATATTCTAAGCCTTTTGCTTATCATGAAGTTGTTTGTTTACCTGGTGTCCATATAGCAAGAAGGTATGAGCACGGGTCATCAGGTTCGCGTTTGTCCAACTGCAACAAAATATAATATAATAAAAGAATCTAAGCAGATATGACTAATCAGACAGCCCACACTGATACTAACCCCTTCAAGGAGAGGATGTGAATCTGGAAGTTCGTAGCTGTAAAAGACACTTTGTTAGTATAGCTAAAACAAATTCTAATCATGCTTTGTAGGTCTTTCTACTGTGTGCGTAAGATTATCAATCTAATGGCTTGCCTACTGTCACTGACATAGTGAGAGGCAAGAAAGCTTTTTGAAACTGCCTGCTAATGATGGATGTATCTTACTATTCACATCTACTCAGTCTGTGCTTTCTATTTCAAATTGTCTGCACGGCTTCTAGCATTAGTTTAGCTTTATATTCTAGATGAGATCTTGAAGCACGGGCTTCAGGTTGTAACAGGATACTTACACGTGGTGCTCTGTTCGCAGCATGCTCACATTTTTTAGCTTTGGCATGGGAATGGAAGCAGCCTCTGGAGTTAAAGCTATGAGAGCCCTCGAGACATCACCTTCCTCGAGCTCCATATTTTTGTGAATGTAGTTTTGCAAGCTCTGAGTAAATTCCTCGATATTGAGTTTAATTTCGGGTATTTCATCTGATTCTTCATAGCAGCCATCCTCAATGTCTTTTTCCTCTATTTGTACACATTCTATTTCTGGTGATTTTGGCTCTTCAATAATAGGCTCACAGCTGAACACTCTAGACTGTGATTTTGATGACTGACTGATCTGCAGATTATCTTGTGGGTCCTGTTGCGGGCATACTATATGAGGTAGCAATGGTACTTGGCCAGACAATCCTTCAGGAACCTGGCCGAAGCTTTGGGTGCTTTCTCTCTGTTCAATTGAAGGTACTATTCTTTTCTCCTCTGGACCTGGTAAGGCTAGTCTTGCACTGCATCAACAGAATCAATTTGGTGTTTTACTCATCTACCAAGTATTATCATAAACCCCATTAAAAATAAAAAAACATAACAAATAAGGGGAACCTTGCAAATGCACTTGCAAAGTGCCGGCATTCTCCTCTCATTGGACATGAATTGCAGTTTGGTTTGGTCTTTGTACAAAAGACCTGCATTGATTTCAAAGAATATTATAATGACAATTACCTTAAAGAGTTTCCTGACCAAACATAAGTAGAGTTTTTGACCTAAAATTAAAATTGGAATACCTTCCCAAAAGTAATCATCTGATAGTGCAACTCATACCTGAAGCATAGACGAATGAAAATGAATTTGAGTAGTCAAAATATTAATCAGTGGCTCCTCGTACTCTTTAACTTTTGGAATAAGTTAAACTAGGTAATTTTTACTAAAGTGACTTGGTCTTTACAGTGTCTTTTGGTCCAATTTGCACAGCCGTGGCCATAAGTACTTCTGAATAGATTCCTGAACTGGGTACCTGTTTATATAATAGCATTCAGCTCATATGGTTTTTGCTGGTTCGTTTGTAATAATTATTTATGAAAGTTTTAATCGTCTAAACTTACATCTCTAAAAGATGCAACTGAAGTGACTCAGGAAGCGGTTGTAGGGGTACCCAGCCTAGTCGAACTGCTATACGTCCGACATTTGTGTCAACCTTAGAAGGCAGAAACACTAGTCAGGTTAGACAATCGCGTTATCATGAACTCGTTCGTTATGATCTGTTTAACTTACCGGAAAAGCAAGATGATGCAACGTCAAAAGGCGCACACATTCCACACTTTTCAATCCTAGACCCCTTATACTAAGAAGGTACTCTCTGAGATACATAGATGTCAGAATTATTTTTACTGACAGAGTGAAATAATTAAGTAAAAACAAAATTCTTGTTTAACTAATTGACATAATTCTTTTTCACTTACTTTGCTTGGTCGGGAGGGACATCTCTTAGCCATTCCAGGTCAATACTTCCGTGTTCATTTACAAGCCGATTCAGAAAATCCTGCATAAATGGTCAACTACCTTCACATATTTTTAAGCCGTTTATTTTTAACTTTAAAAGTTTGGGATCATATACCTTGATTCGTCCTGCAAGTACATTATTCATTCCTCTATCCCTGATGGTATAAGCAATGTCATCGACTTCTGCGGACCTAACTGCTTCATAGTCCAAAGAGTCCATGGTTTCAGGTGTTTTTGCTCGCGCTTTTCCATTTACTTGGGTCTCTTTCCTTAAGCCTTCCCAGTCAAATCTATGGTCAATGTCCTTACCAACTCTTCTCCGTTTGGCTTTCAAAGACTCGATGTTTGATTCATAAAATGCTCGGTCTGAGGTATATGTCTTATTGACAACTGTATTAGACGCTTGATCTTTTGAACCTTTAGATGATTTAATGCTCTCTGTTGTATCTGTCAAATTAGTCGTCATGTTCAGTGAGCGAAAACCGCGCTTTCCTACTTCAATGTTATCTTGGTCCACCGGTATCATTATCGAGCTCATATCTGAACCATCATATTGTCCTGAAGAGCCATGGCTTTTATTAATTTTGTCCTCGAAAGCACTCAGTGCCTTGTTAGTAGTACTTCTAGCATTCGGAGGCATACAATTCAAGCTTGCTTCCTTATTGAATTGGCTTCCTTCATCAGTTGAAATGTCAAGTGGCATGATATCCTTTGCTGGTGTTTTTAAGCTTTCAATTTCTGTAGGATCAAATCTAGTGCTTGATACACCATTATCACTCGAAATAATCCCAAGTTCTATAGAGGAGCTCCGGTCCATTTCATTTTTGAGCTGATTATGTAGACTAACGTCATCTACTCCGTTTTGTACATCTTTTACAGTTGCTTCTTCGTTGCAACATCTTAAACTGCCCCCTTGGTTCCCTGCGCATCCAACCATCTGAAGAAGTTCCAAGAAAGAAGTTGAGCCGCGATAAGCTTCGGGTAATGACACAGATGCCGGGTCAAAGTTCACATTTCTATCACTGTGTAATCCATCTTGGTCACCGGTTTGAGAGGGCAAAGATTCCAGCGAACTCTGGTGTGTAATAGCAGAACTTTGAGATGAAACTGCTTCGTCCAGTTGACTCTGTTGATTTTCCACTATACATGACACTTCCGCTGCACCATTGTGGTTCAGTTGGATTCCTATTGTCTCTACAAATTTTTGTTCGCTTCTAAACCCACTTATCTTGCAAATTGATTCATCGGTGGAACTCATAGCTCCACTATTGCTTCCACCTTCACAGCTACTGACTGCTTTTTGTTCAATGTGCTCAGAATTAGAGACAGATGAAACCTGATCAGAGATTGGATTGTTTGATAGTTCGCTATTCAAAGGTGCTGAGTCGTCTGAATGCATCACATGTACGGTGTTTGCACCGCAGCTGCCTTCTTTGTGGTATTGCTTGTCATTAGAATTTGATTTCAGAGGAAAACGGGCAGCAAGTGACATAAATGCAGAACTGGATAACAAATGGGAGCAATCATTCAAGCATCAGACATGTCAAAGAAAAACCATCAGCTACCTAGTTACCAATTATTTTAGAAACAAAACTTCCAATAGCTGCATACCTAGATAAATGGTCGGAAACATTCTGAGTAAGGAACACTCCGACGACTGAGTCTACGACTGATCCCTTCCACTTTGAGAAGCGCCTATCCCCTGTAAGATGCGCTTGTTTTAGCAATTCCTCAAGACATTACCAGCATACATTTTTACGATTCATGTTTTCGTTTATTTGAAATAGGTTTGTCCATTAAAAATAGCAATGAGCATTTTTGGGCTGGAAGCATCACCCGTATATTGGAATAATGGCCAACACACAAATTTGCATCACTAAGTTTTTGACTCCCTGTAAGTCTTAACTTTTTTCTACGTACCAAATTCAAGTCTTACCATCTGTCATACATAATGTTCCTTTTACATAGCATGACGGAAAAAAAAACAGTATAATCAAAGAAAAATATATATCAAAAAAATAAGTTAATTTGCAGTTACACGGGACAGCACGGAATAAACTTCAGTCTTTACTGGCCAACTGTATAATGTTAACATTTTTAGGCATCGAGTAAACACAAAACCAGGTAAAGTAATAGTTGCCAAGTACTAGATGCATATTTCAGTAACTGAACATGTATGTCAGTGCTATATGTGTATGGCAAGAGAAAACAAGTTGGCTTTACCTTGTACAAGATGCATACGCGCAATAAATGAGTTCGCCCTCCCACTGAACACTTTTCTCTCATTTTCCCACCACTTTTCTTTTTCTTTATCTGTCCCATCCACACCTTGGCTATTTATATTTTCCAAAAGAAGTCTCCATACTCTGCTCGTTTCTTCATCAAGGTCAACTTTAGCTCTTGGTCGTCGTTTCTTATTATGAACACTATCAAAAGGAATAAGAATTCCATTGTGGTTGTATAGAACTAGATCCTTTCGCTCTTCCCTTAGGTTCCTACGGGAGTCATGTATAAGTTTTTTTCCGTAACATATCTCAAAAGGGACTAGAGCATTGCACTGTTGATGTGAAGTCTTGGTTTCTCTGTTGACGTCTAGAGCTTTCAGTCTCTCCACAATGTCATCCACCGAAATCAAGAACTCCCACATGGCATCAACATGAAGAGCTGTGAGATACAGTGACAGATTAGCTTTTTCTTTATGTATATGATAAGAAATGGTTCATTACTATAAGCATGTCAGTACACAATTATATTTAGACCATGTACACTACCGCTAAGAGTTACCTATTGGTATCGAATGTGATCCGTTAATAAGTTGCCCCATGTTGACACAAAATTTTTGTTCCTGTTTCCTTTTCTGTATTCGGTTTCTTCTCGCTAATTGTGCCCGATCTTTTGAAGCTGTGAGTGTGGTGCATGGTTTACCTTCCCCCGCTATATGATTGTGCAATGAAGCTTGATTGCCAGGAAAATCATGTACTGAACTGATCTCCGTATTGGCAACTTGGGCTGGCCGTGTTTCTGTGACTTCCTTTTCATTGCTGATAGGGACCTGAACTGTGGTGCTTGATGTTGGAGGAGCCATAGGATTACAGTGCCACAACTCTTCTAGCTTTCCGTTGTTTCTGGTAAAGGTAACTGTTGAGGATGTGATAGATGTGGTTGAACTACGCTCCTCTCCTTTATGATGTACAGCCAAATTAACACATGCAGGTGTATGTTTAAAACCATTCTTACTAAGTTGCTGATACGTGCGGACAGGACTATACAGTGCATTACAGACTCTTATATGGCTATGACACATTGCGTCAACTGAACGAGACAGGTTATTATAAATTTCCCTTTTTTCTCTTTTGACGCGTTGTTGCTGTAAACCATTTCTGCTGGCTGATTTATTTGTCAACTCCTGCTCGTGGTCAGTGTCAGTATCAGACAATAATATGGGGTTTTCCTTGGCACCAGGGGTGTGCTGATGTCTATTATTGTTAGCCTGGCTATCAGAATCAAAATCTAGCACTTTGCTGCACGACTTCGTAGAGAGCATGGATCCATTAAGCTCAGTCATCTCCACACCTTCAGCTGTGGGAGTTGACAAGGATTTGGGAGGTCCCTTTTTGCGCACATATTTCCTCTTGCTTGTTTTGTGATCAGTATCTTCTGATTTCTTCTTTCGGACGTACTTTCTCTTCTCTGTTCCCTGAGTCGACTTGGGAATTGATAAAGTGGACATTTCCTTCCTCGGCTTCTTACCTTTCCCTTCAATGACAACCTTCGGCCGATGTTTTCTTTTTTTAGGCTTTTGTTGAGGCATCGCGTTAAGATCAGGGATCTGTTTTGTTCCCAGCTCAGGGCAAAGTTGTTCATCTACTGTAGTAATACTCACTGCAGAATTTTGAGTCTGATCAGTCCGTAGCTTTTCCTCGATGGCTCCAGTTGTGTCCCAAACTGACCCACCTAAAATCGTCGAACAGGCAAATTAGTAACTAGTTTATACATTGTATTGAAAACCCGGGCGGGATGCTGCTGGGATCCGAATCAGTGTAGCAAGTAAAGCATGCATTTCCTCCTAGAGCAATACATATGCCTACTAAAAGGGGCTGCAGAGGCACTCACCTTGTGATTCTGGTATAAGCTTGTTGCTATCCCACGTGCCCACAATAACAGCAACATCTCCGTTTCCAGGCAGAAAGAATCTCGAATTTCTACAGCGCACACTGTCGGACGAAAAATCCAGAAGAGGCTCTATCTTGCCCATATCTGCTCGAGCCAACAAATCCGTAAATTCAATACCATTCCAACTGGCCAAGGGATCATGAACAGCCACTTTCCTTTCACTTTCCTCGGGAATTCGAGACACCAATCCCTCCACCCCATCTCCCGAATTGCTTTCATTTCCACACCCAAAGTCCAATTCTGTACCGATTAGATCTGCAGTAATCAAATTGACTTTGCCAGGAGTGTCTGGAACCCATCCACCTCCACCCTCTTCCATTTCTTGCTCCACCATTTCAGCACAGATTGATTATTATACCACTTTATCCCAAGCAGTGTCTGTAATTGCCCTGTCTTCGATTCAGATCAGACACCGATTGCAGACAGCTGAAAGAAAAGGAAAAAAAAAACAAAATTTAAGACGAAAAAAAACATCGTCAAAATTTACAGGCATAAGAATCTCAACAATAAAAGTATTGGGATTTGTGTTTAATTTGTTAGTGGGACTTGGTAAAAGGTAGCTAAGCTTGAGTTACGTATTTGTAGAGAGCTAATTCGTCAATGCCGGGATCTAGCCGGAGTTGCTTCCACCGTCGGGATGAGGATCAGATGTGCTGATGTCGAGGAAGACAAGTCTATCCACACAATAGAGTGAGAGATAAAGCGGTGGTGGAGTGGCATGGAATGGATATAAAACAACACCAACCTCTCAACAAACATAAACACATGCATTTGCTCTGTTTTACGTTCGAAGATTCTCTCATTTCTATATTTATATTTTGTGTCGTACACATATTATGTCGGTGTTCCGTACCCCAGTCCGTAGTCTAACATTTTCCATCATATATCTTACAAATTTGCTTTATTTATTTTTGATATATATTAATATAAGTATTTCGTTCGTCGTCCCGACAGAATGTAGGGGACAGCCGCTTAGTGTCTCGCTCCATAAACATCTCCTGAATACCTGTATCTTTGAATTGTGTTCCGTGTGTCCTTTTGATGCCCCTCAAACTTTTCAACGTTTTTCGCTCCATTTTTTATTTTTTATTATTAATATTTTATTATTTTTAATTTTAATTTTTCAATGAGTCATTTAATGGGTCGGGCCCGTGAGTTTGTTTGATGAAGGATTATGGATGAAGGATGATGATTGTATTTTATTATATAATATACTAGCGTACCGTCCGTCGTCCCGAATGCGCAATCATTCCAGTCAACACGTACGTGATTCGATCGACCAATTTTTGAGCCCGTGTGATCTGTGTAAAATAATACTTTTGATTTTTGGGTCAGGTCGGACCCATGTATTGTGTAAATTTATTTAATTTTTAATTTTTAATGAGCTGGGCTGGGCCCGTGTGATTAAAATTCGATCAGATGACATTTTTATAAATATTTCGATTTGATGATCCGACCACCACCAATCCACTATTCTGTTATATAGTAATATTAGATTAGATTAGATAGTATCATTTTATTAAAACATTATTATTATATATAATATATTTAATTATTTTGTATACATACAAATATATTATAGTAATTTTTTGTGAACATTGACTTCGATATTTTATGAGTGAAACTCAGGGTGAGAGAGAAGTTGATGGTGCAAGCGAGGATAAAGTAGCACTTCCTTCTTCTTAATCGAGTTTAAGTTAGAATGAGGTGTGAGAATGAAAATAAATATTAATAGTTGGAGATAAATTAATAAAAAGAGAATATTATGAGGAATAAAGTATAAGAGATAATTGTCAAAAAAGAAAATAAAAAGAATTTAAGAAAACATTCAAAAATAAAATATGAAAAATAAATCAGGACGGAAAGACTATCTACTATAATAATAGAATACAATCCTCACCACACAAACATCTACGAAAAAATTACCGCTAAAGTCCTGATTTTCGTCCTATAGGATAATAAAAGAAAATAAGGATAAAAACAAAACAAAATTTTATTTGACAAAAATACCTCTCCTTATACTTTTATTTACACCACACGCCATCTACACGTATTTGTTCATATTATTTCATATTTATCCGTATTTATTTGTATATAACTTTATTTAAATGTATGTGACCGTATATTTAACTGAATTTGATCGAGTATTTGACCAATTTTTTTACATATAGATTACTCATTCAGGATGACGGATTGTCACAAAATTAAAAATAATATAATAGAACTATATTCAAAAAATTAAAAAATATGTATCATTCAAAATTTTTAATTATAAGAATAAAATTATAGAGAGAAACGTTAAAAATCTTTATTAAAATTGAATTAAAATAAAGAGAAAAATTTCGTCGGGACGACGGATTTGGCACTTGTGTGAGCATAATAATACATACAAAAGCTCAATTGTGGACGTGATCCGAACATTTTACATTTCGATCTAGGTTTGTGCATCCAAAACGTGTGAGACAGTTTGCTAAAAAGAAATACTAATGACATAAATTACACAAAGTTCGAAATTACTACTCCCTCTGTCCTCTTT
>JAWWMW010001994.1:58392-72712 GCA_035048345.1 Echeveria elegans
TATCAAATCAGCTTCATCTCCTTTCTATGAGTTTACACACTTCTAATGAGACATTATTATTCCACATTTGTTATCTACAAGACATCATAATTCATGACCAAATTAAACAAATGGTTTTCCATTTTAAGAAAAGGAGATCAATCTTTTGTTTAAAAGGGCTATGTTTCTAGTTTCTCATATGCTGCGCGGCCAGCCAATGCCGTTTCTCCATAAGTATTTTTTTAGGGCGTTGGATGCATGCTTTTACAACTTTAATGAGTAGGACCAATTCATTTCTTCGGTTATACTTTCCGTGTTAAGTGAATTCACTACACCATTTTGACACTCTAAAAACGCGCATAAAATATCGCTTTCGATCAATATATATTGCGTGATACCAATATAACAAAACATGTATCTCGAAGGCTTTGTCTCGTTTGCCGCGTGACGTAGGTTTGTTGTGACATTTTCGTTTGGCAGTGTCGTATCCGATTGCGACGCAAATATTATTTCGTTATAAAAACATTTTGTTGCATTCTATTCTTGGTACACGAAATAAGTGAGTCATATAGAAATAATACAACGCTCTGAGTTGATGTGTATAGGACTTGTAACATGTTACCTCTGACTTTTGATTCACAATTCATCTGTCGCGTAGAGAAGATAGGACGCAATGATATTTTATTACTTCTCTTTATGATTATATTTTATTATTTTTCAAACATTAGAAATTTATTATTAGTTAAAATTTCAAAATAATTTAAAAGTCCAAATAATTCACTTCATTTTATCATTTGATAATTACAACTCCAACTCAGACGGCCTAAAGCAACACCTAAAACTTGGTTGGATGAAATGATCCCACTCTGACTTATTCCAGAGGTAAGAAATGTTATCTACTGATGGATTCAATTCATTTAGGGCTTCAGAGCAGCAATACTCATGTTGACCAGTTATTTTGACACCGTACAACCTTCCCCCATCCATGTGTATGCGGGATGAGGTTATGTTTCTAAATATTATTGTCCCGGGCCCGAAGAGTCCAAAACAAAGGTTGGAAGTGTATCGTCAACCGTTTGATATCTGAACTGCAAATTTGTGACATAACGGATCCGTCACATATGATGTGTCAAAGAAGATAAATTTTGTCATGTGGGCGGCTGTAATCTGGACTATCAGTGATTTCCTGCATATTCCTGTTGTCAGGTTTTATAATCTATTCATAATCACTCAGCTCATTTATATATGTAGTTATATGTTTAATTAATCGAATTATAAATAATGAAGGTTGAAGTAACGCTGGAAAATACGCTTGTACTTAGTGCATGGAGAATACCAATGCTCTTTACTTGAAGAATGAACGTAAAATGTGTTGGTTTTGACTGTCATAGGAAATTCCTACCCATTGACCATTGTTTTCGCAACAACATGGCTGATTTCAAGAAATGCAAAAAGGTCCTCAATGATGCTCCGCCAGTGCGAGATGGTTATGAAGTGTTGCAACAAATTAAGAGAATTGGATGAGGAAGATCACTGAAGAGGGTGCTGAAGAGCATAACGTCAGTTTCAGTAGAGATTTCAGATGGAAAAAATTATTTTCTAGGACCTACCTTATTGGGCCAGTCTACGTGTTAGACATAACTTGGATGTTATTCATATCTAGAAAATTCGATAATATTTTTAACACGGTGGTAAATGTTCAGAGCAAGTCTAAATACAACTTGAAGGCAATGATGGACATCAGAGAATATAATTCTGTAGACTGCCCGAGCTAGAACCTGATGACACCGTTAAGAAGTATAGCAAGGCAGGGTTCACTGGATCATGATTAGAAGAAATTTGAATGGTTGAAAACAGTTACATTCCCAGACGGTTACGCTTCAAATCTAAGCCGTTGCATTGACTTCTATAAAATGCGAATGTTCGGTGTGAAGAGCCATGATTGTCATGTCTTTATGCAGAGGCTGTTTCCTGTTGCTTTTCGACCTTTCTTAGAGAACAAGTATTGGGAGTCTATCACACAGTTGAGTGCATTCTTCAGAGATCTTACATGTTATGAGGTGAAGTCTGAAATAGCACATAATCTGCATTCAGAGATACCTATCATTTTGTGTAAGCTGGAGCGAATTTTTTCACCTGGTTGTTTGACACAATGGAGCATTTGCCTATCCATTTGAAAATGGATGCAGCAGTTTGTGGCCCTGTACAGTAAATATGGATGTATCCATTCGAGATGTGTTTATGTGAACTTGTATTTAATTTAAGTGTTTTCTAACTCATCGATTACTAATGATGTTTTTCAACTCACTTGTGTAGATTTCTTCGGAGATTGAAGAACACGGTCGGAAATAAAGCGCGCGTGGAGGGGTTCATTTGTAGTGCATACACAGTTCATGAGACCTCAACATTTTGTGGATTTTATTTCAACTCAAATGTTGCGAATAACCAAATGTCCCAAGGTCGCCTCGACGAGGTTGTAGATCCAGACGATTTGTCATTTTTACGTTTCGAGGTCGTACTTTGGGTCAACTTACGAATGATGAAT
The DNA here is from genome assembly GCA_035048345.1 of Echeveria elegans. NCBI lineage: Eukaryota > Viridiplantae > Streptophyta > Magnoliopsida > Saxifragales > Crassulaceae > Echeveria > Echeveria elegans. Next base: position 60,917 of record JAWWMW010001994.1, read on the forward strand.
ATCATTTGATACAAACTTATGTTCTACTCAAATGTGAAGAAGTTGAACCCTTTGTAGAGTAAGTTCTTTTTTAGTTAATTTATAATTCATATTACGATTTATCACTTAAGTTAAGTTAACGAGTATATAATTTTTTACAGATATTTTCTTACAAACATCGTGCGAATGGCGAATCCTAGAATTACGGACTCTGTCGAGCATCATATATTGGAATCACAATTTCGTGAATGGTTTTACCGATATGTAAGTTTTTACCTAAATTATAATATGTATATTCTCGTGTAAAACTTTGTTATCAATTAGTATTTGTGCATGCCGATATCTGTGAATGTCCAATTGCCAAACCAACGTTCGAACTTTGGCATGTGGATCCGCTAGAGGTTTTAGGACTTTTTTGGGGTATGTGGTGAATGGTTATCGTTTCCACACAAAGACTCATTCATCAATGAGAACACATGACTGCATTGGAATTTGTGTATTGGGACAAACATTTGGCACAAACGAAGAGGATTACTACGGAGTTCTAGATGAAATTATTGAGTTGAACTATGTATCTCCAATGGTTAAGCCCCCTGTAATATTCATTGCTCGTGGTTTGATACCCAAAATTGGGGAGGGACTCACACCCATCATTAGATGAAGAATATGGTCGACGACAACTGACATAAGAAAATTGTTACTAAGGATCTTTATATTTTTGCACATCAGGCATCTCAAGTGTATTTCATTGTAACTGTATAATATTCTCATCAATTAAATTCATTAACTGGTTTAAACTCGGATTAATTATAATTATAATTTACTTTATTATTGTTTATATGTTGTTGTTATTTAATATCATTAAGATTATTAAAATATAAAGCAAACATTCGCTTAGAATATATTAACGTGGATGTTAATATTAATATTTCATAATATATTTTTTAAATTAGAAATAATTCAGCATCCATGTGGACGCTAATGATTATTTTTAAAAAAAATTGAATACATTAGCGTCCACATGGACGCTACTATTAATATTTTATAATATATTTTTTGAATTGAAAGCGTCCAGGTGGACGCTAATGATGTCATTTTTATTGTATGTCAACACCATCAATCACCGATATACGAAAATGAGGGAGGAGGATTTAGCAAACTCGTCGGAAAGGTGAGTGGAAATGAGGGAGGAGTTTAGGTGTTAGCGACGTGAATTTCAGCAACGAAAATTTCCGTCGCTATATGCAATAAATTTTTTATAATTCAAATAGATATTTACAAATGAAATAAAAACACTCACCAAAACTGAATTATTATCATTTAAAAAGTTAAAAACCCATTTGTCCTATAAATAAAATAGAAAAGGAAAATGGAAAAGGAAAGAATAAAATAAAATAAAAAATTGATTTTTTTCATACCATACCACACACACATAAAACGCAGAGACCAAATTCCACCGATTTTCCAAAACCAGTCCGGATTCGGCATATTCCTTCTCGCGTCAATCGATCGATCGATCTATCAGATCCTTCTCTTGCTTAATTACCTCTGTAGCAACCTATTAGCTCAGCTCAGCTCAGCTCAGGAATCATGCACGCCACTCATCTGCTGCTCGAGGAGCCTATCCGTATGGCCTCCATTCTCGAGCCCTCCAAACCTGTAAGATATACGCATCTCACTTTCTTCATTATCATCTGATTTTTGACGATCCTGTGTGTGTTTATGTGTCTTTTTATACATACTTTGTTACTTTGTTTGACTTGTGGTGTTGCTGATGTGTTGTAGAGTTTTTTCCCTGCTATGACTAAGATTGTCGGCACTCTAGGTCCTAAGTCTCGCTCTGTCGAGGTTATTTCAAGCTGTCTCAAGGCTGGCATGTCTGGTGAGCTTTTAAGTTTCGAAACCCCCCTACTGCCTGAAGTGTTGCTTGATCCTAATTCACTGAACTGTTTTTGCATTTACTGTCATCTATGTATCAGCTCTATATTCTTTAATAAACGGAAGCTGAAGCTGTTCTATCATCTTTGCAGTTGCTAGGTTTGACTTCTCCTGGGGCGAGCCTGAGTATCACCAGGAGACCTTGGAGAACCTCAAGGCTGCTGTCAAGAGTACTAAGAAGCTTTGTGCGGTATGCTTCTAGCTGTGATTCTGCTGTTTTGAATATTGACTGACATTATAAAAAGTGATATGTCACTGAACTGAATCCGACTGGCGCATATGCAGAGCTAGTTTTGACTGACATATGCTTGACTCATACATGTCTTTTGATCAGGTCATGCTAGATACTGTGGGTCCTGAACTGCAGGTTGTCAACAAATTAGAGACGCCCATTTCTCTCGTAATGGACGGCTCTGTGGTGTTGACACCATTTAGAGGCCAAGAAGCTTCGTCAGAGTTATTACCCATCAACTTTGATGGTCTGGCCAAGGTTGGGAAGAGTTCATCATGTTGTTTCTGCCGTGGTTGTTCTCGCATAATTTTGTCTTCGTCAACTGCACTTACTTAGTTGTATGACGACATTAGAAGTAGATTTCTTTTCAAACGAGACCACTGCCAAGTGCCTGAGTAATCCTTTTTAACTTTCTCGTTTTTACTTGTTGGCTATTGTACCAAAAATTTGTTATTGTTACAGGCTGTGAAATGTGGAGATACTATCTTCGTTGGCCAATATTTGTTTACCGGGAGTGAATCTACGTCAGTGTGGCTGGAGGTATGAAAATTCTGATCATTGAAGATCAAATCTTACTGAGATGTTTAGTTCAATTTCTTTTTCAAATAGACTTGAGGGTTTTAGAGCTATCAGTTTATGTGAATTTTCGCTCACTCATTCTGTATGTGAAAATTATGAAACAAGCATACCGTGATGCATGTTGATTCTTACAGGTATCTGGTATTGAGGGTGACAATGTGGTCTGTGCAATAAAGAATACTGCAACATTAGCTGGGTCGTTATTCACCATGCATTGCTCTCAGGTTCACATTGGCCTGCCAACCCTTACTGATGCAGATAAGCAGGTATATTTGTTGCCACCCTGTATGTGTTTCTGCACTTCAATCTGAAGTTGGTTATAAATTTTAAACCTTTTGGATGTGAGCATTAATGTCAATCTTGATGTGATGTTGGTTCATTTTGTTTATAACTATCGTCTAAAAGCTGACAATCTATATTGCATGATTAGCAAAGGGTTACTAATTGTTTTGCTTCCATGGCTTGCCTTTGTTTATAGCTAATGCTTGTCATGTCCATCAGGTCATCAGCAAATGGGGGGTCAAAAATAAAATTGACTTTCTGTCACTGTCATATACTCGTCATGCGCAAGATGTTCGTGAGGTATGCTGTTGTGTATCCAAAGTATTTTGGGGTTTGGGTGCTACTTTTTTTTTATCTAAGTATTATTTTAACTTTATTTGTCTTTCATTGTAGGCCCGAGAACTTCTTTCTAAGTTGGGAGATCTCAGTCAGACTCAAATCTTTGCCAAGATTGAGAACGTAGAGGTGGGTTGCCAAATTAGTTAGCTCTATGTTTGCACTCAGCATGTTGCATGGCTTATGGAAGATAGATATCTTCAATATTCTCTCTCTTACTCTTCAATTTTGCTGTCTTCTGCTAGGGGTTAAACCATTTTGATGAGATTTTACAAGCAGCTGATGGCATCATACTTTCTCGAGGGAACTTGGGCATAGATTTACCCCCGGAGAAGGTTTGATCACTAACTATGTTTTATCCATTATGCATTACAAAGTTAATCATTGTTTGAAGCTTCTAAGCTCTGAACTTTAACTGTACAATTTGCTTGCTTAGCGAGGGATGTTATGCCTGACTGGAAGTTGTAATTAGGAATGTGCAACTTATTGTATTGATATTTCTAATTGTACATCCCGCATGTCTGCAGGTCTTCTTATTTCAGAAGGCTGCTCTTTACAAATGTAATATGGCCGGAAAGCCTGCAGTTGTTACCCGTGTGGTTGACAGTATGACTGACAACTTGAGACCAACTCGTGCAGAAGCAACAGATGTTGCAAATGCTGTACTGGATGGTAATGCGAATATGCTGCTTAAGTTGATTATTCTCCTATTGCAGTTCCTCTTCTTTGTTGTATACAGAAGTATTTGTCTACTTATGATTTTGTATAGCTGTTCACAGTGTGATGCACTGGTTAACTGATGCAGGCAGTGATGCTATTCTTCTCGGTGCTGAGACTTTGCGCGGGTTGTATCCGGTTGAGACAATTTCAATTGTTGGGAAAATATGTGCTGAGGTTAATACATTTTCTCCAAAAATTATGTTTCGCCTTTAATGCTATCTTTTCTCTCATGTGATTGATTAACTAGCAATCAAACTGAAAAATTATTTCCAGGCAGAAAAAGTTTTTAACCAGGATCTGTATTTTAAGAAGACTGTTAAGTACGTTGGAGAACCAATGACACATTTGGAATCGATTGTGTCGTCTGCGGTACAGTTCTCGAAACTCTAGTAAACTTCTGTATACTTTAGTGAGGCAGGAGGGTATATCAAGTGTATGCTAATTTCTCTGCAGGTACGGGCAGCTATAAAGGTGAAAGCATCCGTCATTGTATGTTTTACTTCTTCCGGAAGGGCTGCAAGGTATTGTTTGAAAGACTTAATATGCTGATTATACTGACGACTGGTGCGCTACAGTGGTGGTTGTATTTTTTAGTGCCATATGGAATAGTGCACTGACTTCCGGGCCTGTTTTGCAGATTGATTGCCAAGTACAGACCGACGATGCCTGTTCTATCAGTTGTAATCCCTCGGTTGAAAACAAATCAACTGAGGTGGAGTTTCACTGGTGCCTTCGAGGTATGCCATAAAATATACTTTTTTTTTTATAATATATGATACGCCCTGATGGGCAAAAAAACGAAACACTTTTTTGTTGTTGTTGAAAGATAAAATCAAATATTTCCATAAAACAAGTCTCACAGATCAAGATTTAATAACTTGCAGATGATTTTTCACTTTATCCATTAAAGTTTTATTAGAGTAGGAATTTAAATAAAGATTCCTCAATGGTACAGAATCCATAAAGAAGCAGTCGTATAAACATTTTTAATATCTGCTTATGCATTCATTCAATAATATATTTTTCTCATGCATTTGATATGCCTTCAAATTTTGTATCTTCATCATTGTAATTCTTTGATTTAATCAGGCAAGACAGTCACTTATTGTCAGAGGGCTCTTCCCTATGCTGGCAGATCCTAGACATCCGGTAAGTGCTCTTTGTTGTGTTGTAAGGTTCACTCAGACACTTAGTTATGGTATTGATACCTAATCTAGATACGTATGATACAGACACATTATGTGGATTTATATTAGTTATTTTATTTATATTTTTGTGCTGTTTATCATGAAACTAAAGGTCGCACGTTTTTGTTGTAGGCGGAGTCGACAAGTGCAACAAACGAATCAGTTCTGAAGGTTGCACTGGACCATGGTAAAGCCTTGGGAGTCATAAAATCACATGATAGGGTGGTTGTCTGCCAGAAAGTGGGTGATGCATCAGTTGTGAAGATCATAGAGCTAGAAGATTAACTGGTGGCGTCTGCAGTTATCTTATGTGTCTTATATGTAATAAGGCGAGCAGGTCATTCTCGAGACAAGGACCATGAATCCATGTAGGGTAACTGAGTAAACAACCCCGGAGCAACATGTATGGGCAGCCTCTAGAACCATGGGTAACTCTTCTTTCAGAAATTGATGCTTAAAGTATCTTGTTTAGTTCCCGGCTTTGTTAGGGTCCAAATTGTTTTGGGGGCATTAGTCATGAACATGTTGTTGCCTTCTTCCCTGCTTGAAAATAAATTTGCTTCTGCTATTTACACTACAATGTTGACATAGTGCGTGTTCAGCAATGCAAACCGATGTTTGAAATCTAGAAAAAAAAAATGCAATATTGTAATTTGTTAATGTGGTCACTTTTAACATACCTAAATGCACTTCTACCATGATCATTCTTCCGATCACGCAATACATCTTTTGACATTTCTTACGGAAATTCACCACTTTCTCGCTCCTTAATTTTTCCTTCATGTTCTTATCCAAAAAATCCCAGATGCTTATCCAAAACTATCCTGGTTGAATTGCTTCATAGTTATCAATTACAATATATTTTAGATTATAATCTAGAAATAAGGAAAATGAATTGTGTTGGCTTGGTATGATGGGGATGAAGGTGGCGAGATGCATTTTTGATATTGATTGTCAATGCAAAACTCGCTATGAATATGGTAAACGAAGAGTGCTAAAAGTGCATAACGTGAGGATTTCTTGTGAGACGAACTAATTTTGGATGGCGGCGATTGGGTTGAAGTAATAATTGGAATAACCTGTTACTGTTCTTCGTTAGTCTTCTCACGTAGAACCCTTTAACGTAGAATCCAGTTAAAATTTATATTATCAATGTCACATCATTTCACTTTTTTTATTGATTTAAACTTACTTCAACTAAACTTATCCCACCTTAACTTACCTTATTTTGAAATGGAGTAAAAAAGTATAGACTCGTGTATTATGTTTTTAATTATCACTGAGTTTAGTTATTATCTTTTACATGTACATGTGGGTGTTTTATCAAAATCTATATATATAATAGAATAGAAAAGGACGAATAATCAAACATAAATTGCCAATTTTACCTTTAATGAATTTCGTCTCAAACCTAAAAAGCTTAGGCCCAAAACACTTTTATCTCACAAAACACTTTATCCCAGATCGCTTAAACAACTTCACGCACTTAAAAATCTACTCTATATAAATCATGTCCATACATCGAACTTTTTTACTTAGCCTTGCAATGCTTGCATAGCGAACTATTATTTGAACAGTTCAATTGCGCATTAGGGACGACAGATAACAAAAATAGGGTAACATGTGGTTGTCTTCCTGTCGTATTCTGTCGGGATGACGAACGATATGCTAGTATATATATATATAACATACATGTGTACTGTATTCTATAATTATTCTTTAAAAAAATACCATGTTTGAGGTTTTGTCATGCGTGCCAATAATAAAAATTACAATATCATTTACCTTACACTGATTATGCAATTGTACAAAAATTTCGACTTTGCTTATGAATCACAACAGCGTAGTATGATGATGAAATTCATAGATCTTTGTCTTGAAAAATAGCTGTGTATTAGTAGATGAATCAAAACAGTCTGTGCTTAAACTGTAATTGATATTTTAATAGACGGATATATTCTTAAAATTTGAAGAGAGAGAAAAAACATTGTATTTAATTGTAAGAAAATCAAGACAAAAAGAGCGGAGGAAACTGTGGCGTTGTGGGGTTTGTTGGTCGGCGTCGTCCGTTCGTCGTCTTAACCTCAACACGCTTCTTCTTTTCTTCGTTCCTCAACCTATCACCGATCGCACCGCTCCTCTCATCTCGTCTCCCCAATCCAAATCCAAATCAAAACCAACGCCGCCATGACCTGATCCTCTATCCATATATCAATTCAATCCAATTTTAGGGTTTTGATTTCATTTTCGGTCGATGGGAGCTTCGCTTTCAAATTCCGCGGAGAACGGTGGATGCGGGAATGGACCTGGTCTTGGTGATATTCCTGAAAGCTGCGTCGCCTGCGTCTTCTTGTACCTCACTCCTCCCGAGATTTGTAATCTGGCAAGACTCAACCGTGCTTTCCGCGGCGCTGCTTCCTCCGATTCCGTTTGGGAAACAAAGCTTCCTCCTAATTATCTCGATCTGCTTCATCTCATTCCTCCTCAGAGGTATCAGAATTTGTCCAAGAAGGACATTTTTGCCCTCCTCTCCCGTCCTATTCCCTTCGATGATGGCAATAAGGTCTCTCTCTCTCTGCTTTCATTCTTTACTTCACTTTTTCCCAATTTTTTTGAAGTTTTTTTTTCCTCATGTGCACGCTTCTTCCTTGAAATCTGAAATATTTTGATCAATACGATGAGATAATATGTAGGCATGCTTATGTTTAACTGGCTTAGGATATGATCGTGCGGAACGAATGGAGAAGAACTAGTTTCTGATTACTTGGATTGTGGTTAGAGTTTTATTTTATTGGTGGTTTAATTTATTTCGGTATCAGGTGGTGTGGCTGGATAAAGTGACTGGACGAGTATGCATGTCTGTGTCGGCAAAGGGCTTGATCATAACTGGTATTGATGATCGCCGACACTGGACTTGGGTTCCTACTGAAGAATCTAGGTGTGTACCCTGATTTTTTGTTGCACTAATATTAATTCACTATACAACTGTTTACGCAATTGAAGGTAGTGCATGCGAGCTTCCTTGAATATGGGTTGAGCTCTTTGGCTTATTACTTGATCCCTATTAGGCTATTTGTACATTTGGTTTTACGTTGATAATTGCTTCATGGTTTGAATCTTTAACTTTGAATCTAGGTGTTTAGTTGAATGTGATCCTTCTCACTTATTGCTGGCAATCAGTTTAAATATTTGTACATGTTTTTCGGTTCTTAATTGTTTGAAATCCGTTGTAGAGTTGTTCTACTATCTGCATGGGATGTGGTGAGAAACTTGAGTTTTTCAAATTTCAACACAAACCGGACGAGTCCATTTCTAGGCTTCGGGGCTAGGAAGATTCTTTTCTTTTTGTGAATTCGATAATCTCATTTGATTTGTGTAATTGTAGTTTAAATAAATATTTCTTTTCACTGTTTCTTCTAAGTGTGATCAGGTTCAAGTTGTCTGGCATCTTTATAATCTTCGTTTCCTTTTTAAACGGTTTATTAGAATCACATCATTATTTGCACGGTGTGTGAATTAATTCAATATTTCAAATCAGAATCAGAACTTGTGTAAAATTTATTCTGTAGCTACTGCACAACTCATTACTAACTGCATTAATCAGGCTAGACGAGCGATGAATGTCAGAGATCTAAATTTGTCATGGTTATAACTTATAAGTTACATGTCGGGCCCATTTTTAGTATCCCACTACTATTCCATACCAACATTTTGGAGATTCATCATCTACAGGGAAGCTACTCTACCCCATATCCCGTTAAAGAAATTTATATTTATGTTCTGAAACCTTCTGTAGGGAAAAAAAACTGATGCATTTTCTCAAGAATTCTACTTCTAGCACACGTCATGATCACCTGATCTTTTCTTTCTTTTTTGATTGACAAGTTGTACATGTTCACATAAATACCTAGGATTTTGACTAATCTTATGCAATTTGTTGCAGTTGATTTTAGTGGTTGTAAAATATAACATTGTAATATTATTTCACTGAGACTTCTAATTACTTATTGTAGCCCTGATATTAAGTGTCCACATAGTTTTTGGTGTCGGCTCACGTGAAAGAAGTTTTCATTTTGATACGGAATACAGTTGCTGCTTTAACATATGGATCCTTCTGTTTGTTCTTTTGGATTTCCGACTATCTCCTAATCCGTGAATTATATTGTTCTTTTTTCTCAGGTTCGATGTCATTGCTTACTTACAGCAGATATGGTGGTTTGAGGTGGACGGGATTGTAAAGTTTCCATTACCCCCTGACATATATTCCCTATACTTCAGGCTTCATCTTGGTAGATTCTTTAAAAGGCTTGGACGACGTGTGTCCATCTATGAGCACACACAAGGCTGGGATATCAAGCCGGTAAAGTTTGAACTGTCCACCTCAGATGGACAAGAAGCATCTTTCGAGTGCTACTTAGACGACACTGACAATGATGACATGAGTGGCACCCAAAAGCGAGGATGTTGGATAGATTACAAGGTGGGGGAATTCATTGTTACGGACTCTGAACCTCCAACTGAAGTCCGATTCTCAATGAAGCAGATAGATTGTACGCACTCAAAAGGCGGGCTTTGTGTGGATTCAGTTTCCATCATACCCAGCCATTTAAGAGAGCAAAGAAGACAGAAGAAGCTTTGAATATGCCAATTGCAGTCTCAACTCTCAACCACTACCATTCATATCATACGGTATATCACAGGAGCCTAAGTGTCAGGAGGATGTGGATCTTGTTTTGTTTTTGTACTAGATTAATGTCCTCCGCACCCTTTCTATGTAACTGATTCCGTTTTGCTTTGTTCTGAAGTTGTACTTGTTGTGTATGACCATAAGTGCTCCTTGTTCTAAACAAGATTGTTCAACACGTCACTGAAGGGTGGTAACTGATTCCTTTTTGCTTTATTTATGATTGTAGTTTATTTATGAAAATGTAATTTGTTCAAACTTTTATTAGTAAAACAATGTTAATAAATTACATTATTATTGTGAATGTCATGGGAAAAATGAAAATAACTATTTGGTGATGCAAATCTTTTTATATTATATATATTTGATATGGTGGGTACATGTAGTACAAGAATTTCTTAACAAATCAAATTACTATTAACTTCATAATCTCCATTATTGCACGCGACATTCGGTAACTCTACCAAAAACTTCCACAGTATTTATGAGAATGAATCCTCAAATCAATGCACAACCTCCACAGTGAATACTAAAAAACCTCCATGAACGAAAATAAAAGGTCCTCAATATATTGGTAAATATAGAAACAATATTTAAATCCGTGATATCTTCTTCATTTAAATGCTAAAGCCACTATTAGTATAGTATATATAGGTAGGGGTGGCAATTGGAACTGTCAATCCGCCGCCCCGCAAGCCAAATGGGACAGCATGTTGAAAAATTTTGACCCGCCGCGGGCAGGTCGGGTTCAGTCCAGACTTTCGCCCTGCCCCGTCCGTCTACTGTATCCGACCCGACATATATATAACTGGTTTGCGACGCGACGATTGACGAGGATATCAGAATGCGACCAAATCAAAAGACGACTGACGAAGCCATGAGTGGCGACAGAGCCGTATTTGACAGTGAGTGTCGACATACTACAGGTTGATTGTTTGATTTTCACAAGGTTGACTCTGATTGTTCGATATACTTCACAACTATATTTGATATTCAGATTGTTCCACATATTTGACAGTGATTGTTCGACATACGACATACTTCACAACCATATTTGATGTTTCGATTGTTTGATTTTCTCTGCCGATGTTCAAGTGTGACGTTTTGTTCTCTGCCGATGTTCAAATTGTTTGTATTATTGCAATTTCTGATTTTTATTACTGCAATTCAGATTGTTTGATTTTCAGATTTGTATTATGTTCTCTGCCGATTTTCTTTTTCTTTTGAAATCTGTTTGATGTGTGATTTAATGTGTAGGATTTGAATCTCCGGCTGCTGCTATTTCGAATAATTCAATTCCTAGTCCACTTGAAATTGAATCTCCGGCTGCTGCTTCAGCCAATGCAAATATTCTTGCAGCCAATGAATTTGAATATAGTGCACACACTACTAACTCGAATGCAACCAGCTCCAATGCACCTGCTCTAACCAGTACCAATGCAAATGCCCTTGATGCTGTCACCGAGACTCAAGGAGCTGTACGCGAAAATCCTTGGGCAAAAGTGACTATCGAGATATGGAAGTATTTTGAATGCAAGGTAATAGATGGAAAGAAGACAGCGATATGCACATATTGCAAGGAGAAGATGCTTGGTGATTCAAAGATGGGAACGTCACACTTTAACAAACATTTTGCGTACATGTAAAAAAAAATCTATAGATATTCGACAACAAATTCTTCAAGGTAATTTCAACAAGGATAAAGAGAAGTTTGGGCTTACTATCTATCAGTTTAATCAAAAGGCATCCCGTCGAGATCTTGCCATGGCTATTATTACACATGAAAACTCGTTGATGGTGGTTGTTCATTGGGGATTTAAAAAATTCTGTAATAGTTTGAATCTTGGGGAAAAGGTTAT
>JAWWMW010001994.1:95567-110471 GCA_035048345.1 Echeveria elegans
TAAATCAGATCAAAATGTCTTAAATACCCTCAAACATTGAATAATTATTTTTATTATAATTAAATGGATATTAATTGAATAATTTCAATTATTGATTAGAAAGTATATCTATGATTATGATCTCTTTATACTATTTATATTTAGACATTTTTTATCTAATCTCTACCCTAGGATAATTAACATGTTTCATCATCATTTTGTCTTATTTAAGGTTAGGTTTTAGGGTTTAGCAGCCGCTGTGCTCTTCAAATTCAGGCCAACTCCCGGTGCCGTCTAATCCTCTTGTGTCTTTAAATTCAATTTGCAAACCGACTGACTTCGGCTTCGGCTTCGGCTTCGGCTTCGGCTTCAGTTTGACACTCATTTACTCGTTCCCTTCAGATTGTTGGCTTCCGCCGCCCTGCTCGCCATGGCTCTATTTTCAGAGGTGCTTTGAAATTCTTTCTACTATTAATTTTATGGTTCTACAATCCATTCCATGTATTATACAATTCAGTGACACTCGCAGACATGCAATAATTCAACTTTGCTTCAGTTTTTAATTGCTCACTTTTACGTCTCCTTTTTCTCGTGATAGATTTGGTTTTGATATAGTTTCTTATTTCAGTAATTTAGACTTGCAGCTTGTGTTAGATTTTGATTGATTACTGCGCTTGGTTCCAGTTCTTGTTTCATTATTTGTGTCTGTGAGTGTTTCAGGGCGCGACTGAGACTGTGGAGTCTGTGAAGTTTGGTTTCTTCACCACTGAAGAAGTCAGAAAACACAGTTTGGTGAAAATTACCAGTGCTGGCCTGCTGGATATTGTGGGTACACGTGTTATTGGCGGGTTGTATGATCCAGCGATGGGACCTCTACATGATAGAGAAGTGTAAGTTTTGTTTTCTATCTAAGAAGGTTCCGTTTTACTGTTTGCCTTTTCATCTTTAAGTTAATTCATGACATCTTTAATCTCTGCTACACTTGTATACTGTAGTTTTAGCCTTTGTTACCAATGTGATGATTTCATTCAGAATTCATGTTGGTTTTTCCATAATTATCTTAATAATTATTTTTGCAGATGTATATCCTGTGGGCAGCTTTCATGGCAGTGCCCTGGTCATTGCGGGCACATTGATTTGATTGTTCGTGTATACAACCCGTTGTTATTCAACATGCTGCATACCATTCTTCAGAAGACTTGCTTTTATTGTCATCATTTTAGGGCAAGTAAAGAGGAGGTACCTTTTTCAAATCATCCCAGTGTCTTTTTATTTGGTGGAGTTTGCGATATTTTGTTTCCTCGTGTTGGCATTCGTTATACTTATGTAATTTAACTCTTAATTGCTGTTTTGGGTATTGTCACTTATAGGTTGTTCAGTGCGTCGCCCGATTGAAATTAATATCAAATAGTGAAATTGTGAAGGCAAAGAATGTTACGTTGGCGCAAGAAAATAACAGGACAATGTCGGAGGATACTGATGGGAGTGCTATATCATGTTCATCAGAATTATCTAGCCTTGATAGCGGAAGTGTAGATAATTTGGGACATCCGAAATTGACGTCTTATCATCTGGTGGAAGCAATGTCTGTGCTAAACAAGTTTTTGAAGGCAAAAGTCCAAAAATGTAGGCGATGTGGGGCCAAAAATCCTAATATCACCAAGCCTATTTTTGGATGGTTTCATCGGGTATAATTCTGCTCTACTGCTTCTGTTTCAGTGAAACCTTGTCATTCATTTTTTGGATAATTGCTTGCTTATTCAATGCTAGCTTTTTACTGGTCCTGCCCACAATAGACTACTGTTTGCGTATTAACTCAATTATCTCATCTATATGCACAACTTCATTCTATGGAGTTCTAGTTCTATTTAGCACTCTGATTATATATTTAATGTGCCTCCATACATGCAAGTTAGGTTACTGAATTTTTTATTTCCTTTTTTGCTCCACCATACGGTCAAAGATGCCATTTCGGTATGACCATTTACAAGTCCCTGCTAATTTATTATGTGCCATAATGTGAACAGCCCGATATGTCTAGTATGGCACTCAGAGAAAATGCCATCCGTGGATGTAAATTGGAGGATTCACTTGGTCAGATACAAGAGACCTGTGTAGCTGAGGTAGATGAGGTTATCGACATGTTTCCTGGGGGAACAGGCGTTGAAATAGATGGCAAGATTGTCAATGAAGATACTACGGGGAACAAACGCAGTAAAAATAAGATTAAAAGGGTAGATGATTATATCAAGCAGAAGGAATCCCTTTCAGGCCCTCTTTTGCCTACAGAGGTAACATATTTTCATTAAATGATTGTGTAATTGAAGCATCATGTGGTTGTCAATAATATTTGTATCTGCACTTCTGGTGATCTGATCATAGGTCGCAAGCATTATGAAAAAGCTGTGGGAAAATGAGACTCAACTCTGTTCATTTATTGGCAATTTACAAGGCAAACAATTCCATGACAACTTTGAGGAGGGTTACACTATGTTCTTCATGGAGGCGATACTTGTGCTCCCTATCAAATTTCGTCCACCTTCTAAAGGAGGAGATTCTGTAAGTGATAAATTCAGCTTTTGCATTTCATTCACAAGCTTTGAGGCATAGAGAACAGTATTTGAGAAGTGTTTAACTCGGTTCAATGCATTTATGAGAACATACAAAAGCATAACCCTATAATTTTGGGAAATCATTTGAAGTGCAATTAATTTGACATGAGCAGAAACAGTGGAATGATTTAAAAATTTTCTTTTCTGGATTGAAAACTAAATTTAGTTGCAAAACCTGTGGGACCTTAAGTACTGACGCTAATAGTTTAATTTTTAGATACACAATTTAGACCTTTGATTTATAAGGAATAATCCAATTTTGTGGGTAAAATCTGTTTGCGGTCATACATCGTTGTTGTAGAGAAAAAAGTTTATTTTTCTATATATTATCTTACTCCGTCAATGTAAACAATCCCCTTCCGTCAGCTTACAGTAACCTTGCTCATAAATTTAACACAATTCGATAGAATGTGGCGAATCCTGAAGCTAGTTATTAGTATCATATGGATAGGATGATATTAAATGGAATTTCGCTGTAATGAAACGTGGCCTGCATGACCCTATATTACGTTAATGATGTTCCCTCTCCAAATATTGCAAATATATAGAATGAGTTTTTGGTAGGTTTCTCAAGATGTCTTGCTTATGACTTGCGAGATGACTCGCTTCCCACTCACCTTTGAAGTTCAAAAGAAAGTATAGTCTTGAAAATCATGAATTAGTGCAATTTGTATATCGATACTAAATTGCCAATACTTACTGTCAGGACATATGTTCGGTAAATTTATTTATGATGCAACTGATGTTGCTTATTTTATAAAGGCTTTCATGATTTTAGTGGGACTGATGTGAAATTTTCCTCATTGGGTTGACAGGTTATTGAGCATCCACAAACTGTGTTACTGGGTAAAGTAGTTGTGTCAAACATGGAGCTGATGAATTCTATTGCAAACAACTCAAGTCAAGAACACTTAATACAAAGGTGGATGGGCCTTCAACAATCCATTAATGTGTTGTTTGATAATAAAACTACAAAAGGTTAGCATGTGCATAAATGATCTTCAGGTCCCATATATCCTTTTTTACGCAAGTGTTGTATTCCAGTTCATCTATTGGCTGCCCATGTGATATTCAACTGATGGGGCGATATGAGCCTGTAGCTGAGACATCTAACTGTTCTTTTAATTTACATTCTGTAAAAAAGAAGAAGCGCTAAAGATGTTATTTAGCAGTTTTAATTAATCAGTTTATCAGTTGAGGTCTTACATAGTCACGTCACGTGTTTAGGTAGAAAATGAAGGTGAAAAACCTTCACTGGAAATAAGCCAAAAAGGATTACTGTTGAATAAGAGGAGTGTAGAATAGTAACACTTATAGTTGCATTTATTAGTGTGTCTACTTCATGTTCTTTGTTATTTAAATGTATCCTTACTGGTACCACATTTTAACTGGTTGTGCATGTAATCATGGTTGTTACCGATATGGAATTGGCATGCCTTAAATGTATGTTACGATACAACTGTAGATGAGGTATTGTTGTTGCCCCTTGGTAGTCATTTTATGGGAAACCCTTCTTGGTAACAGGTCAACGCCAAAAGGAAACATCTCCTGGTATCTGTCAAATACTTGAAAAGAAAATGGGCATGTTCCGCCAAAAGATGATGGGAAAGAGAGTTAATTTTGCATGTCGCTCTGTCATATCTCCTGATCCATATTTGGCCGTTAATGAAATAGGAATTCCTCCACATTTTGCATTAAGGCTGACTTATCCAGAGGTAAAAGGATAACATAATTTTGTCTGTATTGTTGACTTTTATCATTATTGATTTGTTATGTATTCTCTACTGATTGTTAATTCTGATGTTTTTTTATTCTTCTTTGATAGCACATCATCATGTTATTACTCTCTTCCTCTGCATACTATATAAATTGAGTATCATTTGGACTCATGTCCATATAAATAAATTATTTGATTGTCTGGGCCTGTTTTAATTTGTCATTTAGAGAACATTAGTTGCCTATACGTAAAAACAATGCACGCGCATCCCTACACGAATAATAGTGATGCATTGAATTTGATGAGTATGGTAATTTCCTATAACAGTTAACATGTTATTTGCTTAACTATATAGAAAGTAACCTAATGTGTGTGTGTGTTTTGTGTAGTATTATTCTTGTCGAACTGATCCAGATTTGAGTTATTTCGCTGTGATGTCTATATAAATCAGAACTAGATAGTTGACTTCTGCACATCTTGGCGTAACTAGTGACAAATACTTCACTAGGTGGGATATGCCCAAATATTTCTACATTAGCACAATTGATGTGTCAGCATTCATGTAGTGCACTTTTTCTTTAGTTTATATAAATGATTTAGCATTTCAGTCATGGATACTCTAAAGGTCTGACGGTCCTCTTTGCCACGTGTCGAAGTCTCTTGCATGTGAGTACAATTTGCTAGTGTTTTGAATACTGTTATATTGTTCTTTTTCCTTTTTTGTAGAGAGTTACTCCATGGAATGCTGAGAAGTTAAGGAAAGCAATCATCAATGGGCCTACAGTGCATCCAGGAGCAACACATTATGTTGAAAACTCTATTCCAGAGAGCTTGTTGAAATTTAACCAGAAAGAGCGAAGAGCTCGAGCCAACAGATTACCCTCTTCTAGAGGAGCTGCGAGCAACTCTGACTACAACTATGAAGGAAAATACGTAACCCGACACATTCAAAATGGTGATATTGTCCTTGTAAATCGACAGGTATCACACACGTACATGGACTTGGTGATGCTCCACATTTAAGTTATGTTTTTCCTATTACGATAGTGGTAGTGGATTATCGTGTTCTATCTGAAGTTGCCATTTTGCCATCTAGATTATTGATAGTTGCCTTCAAACCTTCGGTATTTGCCAATAGTTGTGGGATTAGATCTTATTTGGACTGCGTGCTAAATATCCAAACAACAAGTAGTTTAAGTAAATAAATGCAACCTCAGCATATATTTAATTTCCCTCTTTTTTGCAGCCTACGCTTCACAAACCAAGTATAATGGCTCATAAAGTTCGAGTGTTGCCTGGGGAAAAGACTTTACGAATGCACTATGCAAATTGCAGGTTGTTAACATTGTTATTTTGCTTTTATGTATAAGATCCAAGTCCTCTCCAAAATTCGTCTGGCAAGCATGTGTTGAAATCTTTATTATCTTCGCGTGCAATGCACATTAAATTATAATATGTATTGTTTTGCAGTTCGTATAATGCTGATTTTGATGGTGATGAAATGAATGTACACTTCCCTCAAGATGAAATATCCAGATCAGAGGGTGAAAACCTTGTGAATGCTGACAATCAATATATAGTTCCCACTCGTGGTGAAACTATCAGAGGCCTGATTCAGGTATTAATGTTTTTCATTATCCTATAATATCCAAATATATGGTTCAGATATCTTGTGTTACCTGCGATTTTCACGCAGTTACACTTACTAAAATGTTGGATGCCAGGATCATATAGTAAGTGCAGTTCTTCTTACCAAAAAGGATACCTTTTTAAATCGCGATGAGTACAATCAGCTTTTGTATGGCTGTGGGGTATCCTCATCGTCTCAGCCAACGTTCTTAGTCAAACCTGGTCAGAAGGTGCTTGCCGTTTCTGAAGATGAGCTGGAGTTTGCACCCCCTGCAATCTGGAAACCCAAGCCTATGTGGACTGGGAAACAGGTTAGTCATATCATTTACCTAGAGTCTGATGCCAAATTCTTAGCGGACAATTTTAATTTTTATCATGTGCCCAACTTTGATAACTTTCTATTTTATTTGAATGCCATTTAAATTAATGCTAATCGCATCTTTCAGGTAATAACTGCTTTGCTTAATCACATTACCAAAGGCCATGCAAAATTTAACGTAGAGAAAGAAGGAAAAATCCCGAGTGAATATTTTGGAGGTTATTTGGCAAATGATAAGCCTGTTACACAAGCGGTTGTTGGAAATAGTTTAAAGAAAGACAAGAAAACAAATAGTGATGGTGGAAAACTTGACGATCAAAAAGCTAAAAAGAAAAGAAATCCCCTTGGTGAAGAATCCATCTTAATTCTTGAAAATGAGCTGGTGCGTGGTGTCATCGACAAAGCCCAATTTGGAAACTATGGATTGGTTCACACAGTACAGGAATTTTATGGATCAAGCACTGCTAGCAAATTACTCTCAGCTTTCAGTCGGTTGTTCACTTTATTTTTACAGGTTATCTTCCTTTATCCACCCATCCATATGAATTCAAAGTTAATGACCATGATAACTTTGACTAACATATACTCATGATTTAGATGCACGGATTCACTTGTGGTGTGGACGATCTTTTGGTATTAGAAAAACATGATAAGGAAATGAAAGTAAAACTCGAAGAATGCAGGACAAATGGTGAAGAAGTCCACTGTGCCTTTGTCAAAGCAAAATATGGTGAAATAGGTATATTAATCTCTAACATTCATCATTTTCTTTAGATTTATATCGTTTGTGGCAAACTATAATAATGTCTACTGAAGCTGCCAGAGAATAACATATAACAGAAGACAGTATTTGCTTTATTTGATGTAATTAATAGAATGTGTTGGTCCATTAGTGATGAATGTTGGTAACTGGTTTATTATTCTTCGTTTCCTGAGGTAGATGCTAGTTTCAGGGAGATCAAGTCCTCCCATTGATTATATTCATTTGAAAAAAAAAATTCGTAAGTACCGAGGTCATGGCCCATATGCGGACTCATATTTCGATATCAATTTATCCGCTTGACTCAATTCTCATTGGCAGCTGATTATAATAATAAAATCCATTCTGCAATTCTATTATCCGCGATTGTAACATCTGTTTTGATACATTGTCGTCGCTGAATAAAAGTTATGTATGCAGAGCCTTTAAATCTACAAATGGAGGTTGAAAAGGCTATACGTAATCGTGGCGAATCTGCTGTTGCGAGTTTGGATGGTGAAATGCGTGGCAGGCTTAATAAATTAGTCAACAACATCAACAAAGATTTGTTTCCTAATGGTTTGCTGAAACCATTCCCAAGGAACTGCTTCTCCCTTATGACTACTAGTGGTGCCAAAGGTGGTGCGGTAAGTTGGCTTGCATGCGTTGGCTTCTTATATAACTTTTTTGCCCGTAGATATCATGTTGGATGTGTGTGTGATTAAAAGATACGTCTTTCCCTATGTCTGAGCTGGTTAACCTAAACTATTAACTTAGCTCTGTACTTCATCATTATTATATTTGCTGACGATTATCAATGATTTCTGACAAGTGAGAAATGATTTCTTAAACATTATGTGGCCATATGAAGATCCTTATTAATGAAAAAGGTTATTAATAATTTATTTTATCTTTACTCAACAAAGCCCAGTAAGCTTGTGCCCTGTATGTGGGTGGAGTATCATATGACCCATGCCAGTGGTGTTCTATTAAAGGCAAATGTGCCAATACGATAGGTTGACCTGAATTAATGAGGCTTGGATGCAAGCGTATAATATATTATTTGTCCATATTTACCCTATCAGGCTAACCTTCAGCAAGTATCCTCTTTATTGGGGCAACAAGACTTGGAGGGAAAACGAGTTCCTCGAATGGCTTCTGGAAAGACGTTGCCGAGTTTTATACCCTGGGACTGCACTTCACGGTCTGGAGGCTTTATAAGTGACAACTTTCTCAATGGACTTCGACCTCAAGAGTATTACTTTCACTGCATGGCTGGGCGTGAAGGGTAACCTCTTCCATCTTATATCAAACAATTTTGCATTTCTCAAAATTCTTCTCAAATCATTATGCAACTTGCTTCATTTTATCATACATGTATGACAAGCCAAGTAGTAGGGCCTCTGTAGCTGCTTCTGGCATATGCGCGCTTCAAGCAACTTTATTTTCTACGCAGGCTGGTCGACACTGCTGTAAAAACATCCCGTAGTGGATACCTGCAGAGGTGTATTATTAAGAATCTTGAGAGTTTAAATGTTTGTTATGATTACACTGTTCGCGACGCAGATGGCTCCATCATTCAATTTCAGTACGGTGAAGACGGTGTGGATGTACATAAAACGAGTTTTCTTCTGAAGTTTGGGCAATTGAAAGAAGTAAGAATGATACATTTACATGCTTTATTACGTGCTTTAAAATGTTTCATAAGATTATTTGTTATGATTTAACTAGTTTGTATTATCTTTTCAGAATCACCGAGTCCTCCTTGAAAAGTTTGACCCTGAATATTCCAACTCCAATGATTATATCAAGAAATTACCGAAACACATTTTTGGCGAGGCTATGAAATTTATTGAAGAAATGCGTGATGACAATATGCAGCTTGCTAAGAACGGTAAACAGAAAACCATGGAACATACTGACTTTATGGAGTTCGTCAAGCAAAAGTACTTTGCAAGTCTTGCACAACCAGGGGAGCCTGTTGGAGTTATTGCCGCACAATCTGTTGGGGAGCCATCCACCCAGATGACGTAAGATCTTGCACTAGAATCTACTCGAAAATGGTCTTTTCCTTATTGTATTGGACATCGAGTCATAACACGCTCATTTGATTGACTTTTATATCAGGCTGAACACTTTCCATCTAGCTGGTCGTGGAGAAAGTAATGTGACACTCGGGATTCCTCGTTTACAGGAGATATTGACGACTGCTTCTCTAAATTTGAAAACACCGATTATGACATGTCCATTGCTTAAAGGACGGTCCAAGTAAGTACTGTTTATTAATATTAAGGTTGGTGCCCTACGTCACTAATAACTGGCTACTGAGAACATAGCATTGTTCATTGTTGTTGTGCTTAGGGATGACGCAAAAGCTCTTGCTTCTAGGTTGAAGAAAGTCACTTTAGCAGATGTAATTGAGAGCATGAAAGTGCATTTTGCACCATTCACTGTTTCAAATGGAGAGATCTCATGTATTTATAAGCTTCGGATAAAGCTTTACAAACCTGAAGTCTTTCCTCCTCATATTGCTATTACGTTGAAAGATTGTCAAACCGCCTTAAAAGGAGGTTATTTGAAAAAGTTGATTAGTGCTATTGAAAATCATTTGGCCATGCTTTCCAGAATTAGCGGGATAAAGGATGTTGCAAAGCCTGACACGGGTAGTTCTGAAAACAACGAAGAGCCTGAAAGTTCCTCATATCAAAATAATAGTAAAAGTGACATAGACGAGGGTGATGAAATTGATGATGATGAAGGGAGTGCGGACGATTTAGGTTTCGATCAGCAAAAGAAAAGACAGCAAGTAACCGATGAGATCGATTATGAGGGATCTGAAGATGAGCAGAGTGAGCCTGGGGAATCTTGTTTCGCAGTTGGGGATGATGATGTTTATGGAACAGGCCTGAGCGAAGAAACTGCAGTATATGAAGATGATGACGATGCAGATGGTGATGTAAATGACAGTCTTCAAATTTCATCACAGAATATCGAGTCCTCACATTGTCTGACGGATGATCATGATAATGATGCTGGATTGAATGCCAATGGAACTTCCAAAGACCCATCCTCTAAGAAGATCAAGGAGAAAGATACACCAGATCATGAAATGATAGTTTTTATTAAAGCTAAAGCTACCAACTTTGAAGTGCATTTTCAACTGAAGGACAAGCCACACATTCTGCTTGCTCAGGTATCCCAACTATCTCCATAAGCTACTCAAGCATTTTTTTAATATTACTCAATGCTAATTTTCCTTGGGGACTGAGCATAAGGGATTGCTTTGCTTTTTGGGTACAAAAAATTGTGCAATAGGGATCATCCTTTGTCTTGATATTTTAAATTTGCCTTGCATCTGGCTGCAGCTTTGATCAGCATTATTGATAATTGATGTGTTTGGTCAGATTGCTCAAACTACTGCTGGAAAAGTTGACCTAAAGAATGCTGGTCAGATTGTTGAGTGCCGGCAAGTTGACTGTGCAGATCGTCAGGTACTTTTCTTTGGTGACAATCCTAAGAAAAGGGAAGTTCTTAAACCTGCTGAGAAGGAACAGATACCTGCTTTACATGCGGCTGGATTAGACTTCATGACATTCTGGAAAATGGACGCTGATCTGGATTTAAGGTATTTGTACTCGAACAACATTCAGGCAGTGCTGAACACATATGGAGTAGAAGCAGCAAGGGAATCCATAATTTTGGAAATCCAGAACGTATTTGGTCTTTACGGAATCAAAATTGATTTCCGTCACTTAAGTTTAATAGCTGATTTCATGACATTTAATGGTCGGTATCAGCCACTGACCAGAAGTGGGAGAATTGCAGAGTCAATATCACCCTTTTGTAAAATGTCTTTTGAAACTGCATCAAGATTCATTGTTGAAGCTGCTTCCCTAGGACTTGCAGATACCCTGGAAACTCCATCTGCCAGAATTTGCCTTGGAATGCCTGTGAAACTAGGCACTGGATCGTTCGATTTGCTGCAGAAACTGGAATTATAAAATGCAAAGCCGACTGGCAGAAGCAAGAGCTTATAATCTGCCAGTCTTGTCAATTTTGATTGGAGTTCAGTGGAGGCTGTTGTCTCTTAGAGAGAACTTTATGGTAGGAATTCCAAGAATGACATGTATTTCATACATCAACAACGATTCTGTATTATTATTGTTAAGTTACATGGGGATACATGATGCATATTCAGAATCCCCTTGGTGATGGTTGTTGTTCTAGTCTTGTCGGACTATGTCTGAGTTGATGTTCTATTTTTGTCTTGCAGTTTGTGGCTGTTGAGGTATCTATGCTTGCAACACCACGGGCAGCTCTATTCGTCTGAAGATATACGCACACGGAGTAACTATGAACTCAGCACAAACATGAAAGCCTACAATACTAATACTACTTATATGCAAAAAATAGCGGACCAAATCCACGGCTGTAACCCTAACCACTAACAACATCAACACTCCCCTCCATAATCGTCCTCCTATTCTTCATAGGCAGGTTTTTTTGTCACTGATTTTCTGTGTGTGTATATTTTGAAGAGACTGGTTTGCTTGTGATACGGAACAGCTTAGGGAACGTTGAGTATGTTGTGTGTCGGGATCATAATGGTAATGTTAATGCTTTTCACAGTGTGTGTCGCCATCATCCTTTCTTATGTCTCGAACTGGCCAAACCTCTTGCTTCTTCTTCGCCATCATCGTTTCCGCTATGTTTTGTATGAAATGTTTCATCTTTTTATGCCTGTTTTCTTCAACAACTATTTATGATATCTTTTTGGAGAAAATAAAATGTGGCATCCGCTTTTCGTTTGTGCTTGTTGTGATGTCGGATTGACTGGATCAGAGAAACAGTGCCTGTTCCGCATTGAAGTAGATTAAATTCATCTCAGGGATGGGCGTATGGTTTGGATGGATCACTAGTCAAAGCAACAAGAATTACTGGAATCAAGGCTTTTAATGCCAAGGTCGTCAAAATAAATGACAGTGCTTCTTATGAATAGTGTCAGCTCAGAAGCTCTGGTCATTGAAATAGGAATTCGGTCTAAAACCTCTCAAGATGGCTGCTTGGGGTCCCATTTATTCTTCTTAATCTGGGAAAAGAAACCTCAGCACAACAGGAAACAGATGAAAAGTACAGTGGAAAATGAATGGCTTGGTGACTGCTCAGAGATTCAGGTTATCAAACGCAGTTATACCATCGACTGCAACTGGAAGGTTCATTTCATTTTCAAGCACAGTGCTGTTCATTTGTAAACACTTGTTTATTTCCTTTTACCATTCATGGGTTTCTTTCCTTCCCGATATCCCACCAAACACAACCTTCTTTTTCTCCATTTACATTGCTTTCTACTTTTTAACAGTTAACACTACTTGTTTGGCACACACCTCGTGTCAATTTCTAAGCAACATCGATTATTTGAGCAGGTTTTTGTCACAACTACTTGGATGGTGGTATCATGTCCCCTATTCTCATAAAGGGTCTAGCATCCGGACCTGACTGGGCCTCAACCACAGTTTGTCACATTTCTAAGGGAATTAGCTCAGATGTTGTCGAGCAAATTATTAAATATTATGACTGGGGCAACATTGTGAAATGTCTACATCGTTTGAGATTTAAAAGGTCTGTCAATTTTGCTCAAGTATCTACTAAACAGTTTCTTTTATGAACTATGAAGTAGATGTATGAAAATCCCAGCATCCAGAAATGTAAAAGTGAACCTGCTGCGGTCAGTGATGAGCTTGATCGTGTTGGGTCAGATGCTCTTTACGCTTTTAGTTATCGAATTTCATGATTAACATGCAGTTCTCGTTGTTCGATTGATCGTTTCTTTTCCATTAGGCACAACTCTATTAACGTGGCAACTGATACTTAAGCTTTGAGGTAACATCAACTGCAGCCAAGTAACTAGTTACCAACCAGATGTCAACATAATCAAATATTCACATGTGTGTATGCATCATAAATGAAATACACTGGAATTAAACTGCACCTGTTTCGTTTCTTGGGAGAATTGGAAGAAAATTTGGTGGAATATAAATCTGCTTCAGGTACGCATGTGTTCACTGATGAAAAGGGGATGTAGACACTTTAATAAATATAAATGCAATACATGAAAACTGTTTACTCCAATAGACAGTTATAAAAAAAATCGTTTACATATATGCATATGGTAATTGGTTGGCAAACAATTACGAGGGTCACTAATTAATCAACAGTAGTACTTTAATTTTACATGGCGACAATATGAATTATGTAGATGCATCAGAAATGATCTGTAAGTGATGATGCTAGGAATTATTTATCTGTAAGTGTTTTGTCTATACGATATAATAGATGATTTTTTTTTAATATCTCTACTATGTAATTGACGAAGTCATTCTAACGGTTACCATTTTTTTATTACGACAGTTGCCAAAAAATTTAACATATCATTAGTGTGCATGTGGTATTTCTGCTCGTAACAGGATAATGTGCAAGAGTCTGTATTTATTTTTCCCGACATATATTTTTGTAAATATAATACTTGTTTTCCATGAAAAAAAAAAGTCAAGGGTGAGAGATGCCACACAAAGAAAGGGAAGAAAGAGACGACAAGTGATGGAATCAATATGATACAAAATCATATGGATGTGTCCAAAGCCCCCATTATAAACAGATTTTGAGAGGAGTTTTGAATTTGGTTTTGAATTTATTTTAAACTCAAAACGAATTCATTTTTTGTTAAAACTAAAACCAAAAACCAAATTCAAATCTCAAATCTTACTCTAGGCCCACATTATAAACATGATTTCAGACAAGTTTTGAATTTGGTTTTGAACTTGTTTTGAATTCATTTTCAATCACTTTTTTAACTAAAAACTAAACTCAAACTCTTTCTCAAAACCATCTCGAATTTTTTATTGTTTATAAACATTTCAACAAATTCATCCATTTTACTCATTCGTAACACTTTTGTAACTAATTCCACCACCACAACTTCCGACCGGCTACCACCATAATTTCAGACCAGTCACCTCAACTTTCGATCAGCCACCACTTCCGATCGGCCGCCATCATAACTTCCGACCATCAGTGGTGGTGGCGGCGGCGGTGGTGGTGTGGTGGTGGTGGTAGTGGTGGTGGCGGTGGTGTGGGGGTCGTGGGGGTGGTAGTGTTGGTAGTAGTGGTGGCGGTAGTGGTGGTAGTGGTGGTGTGGTGGTGGCGGCGGTGTTGATAGTGGCAGCAGTAGTGGCGGCGGCGGCGGTGGTGGTGTGGTGTGGTAGTGGTAGTGGCGACGGTGGTGGTGGTGGTTGTGGTGTGGGGGGTGGTAGTGGTAGTGGTGGTGGCGGTGGCGGTGGTGTGGTGGTGGTGATGGTGTGGTGTGGTGGTGGGGGCAGTGGTGTGGTGGTGGTGTGGTGTGGTGGTGGTGTGGTGTGGTGGTGGTGTGGTGGTGATGGTAGTGGTGGTGGCGGTGTTGTGGTGGTGGTGGTGTATTGGTGGCAGTGGTGGTGGCGGTGGTGACGGTGGTGGTAGTGGTAGTGGCGGCGGTGGTGGTGGTGGCGTGAACGCCCGTCGTTGTACGCATCAAATTTGAATTTATATAGTACCTACCAAGATACTTAGAAAGTGGTAAGCAGGGTCGAACCCAAATGAGAGCAAATAGTTTTGAATTTGTAAGAAGTTACAGCTAAAGTTAATCCTAAAGGGAGGTTTTCGAAAGTTTGTTTTGGAACACAAAAGTAAATAACTAGGGTTTATCAATTCAGTGAAAAATCAGTCCAGAGAATTGCTCATGCGACTAGTAATCATAAACCACGATTTGTCATACAATATTGAATTAAAATAGTTGTTCCCGCTAAAGATACAATCCACGTACACCCGCTAGAGTAATACGCTACCTGTTCTAATCAGATAATCTCGCTAAAGAATT
>JAWWMW010001994.1:110571-129537 GCA_035048345.1 Echeveria elegans
CAGCACGAAACGACGCACGTGTAGCCATCCTCGAGCTAGCCAACATGATTAGCGTCCCGATGTCTCTTAACGCCGTCGTTCGTCTCAACATCCCCGACGCCATCTGGCAAAACGGCGCCAACTCTCCTCTCACCGCCTCCCAAATCCTCTCTCTCCTCCCTCCCTCCACCACCTCATCCGCATATCCAGATCCCGAAAACCTCCAGCGCATCCTCCGTATGCTCGCTAGCTACAACGTCTTTAACGAGCACGTCGATCCAATCGATTCCACTCGATCCTATTCGTTGACTGAAATTGGTAAAACCCTAGTCACTGATTCGGATGGACTGTCGTACGGAGCTTATGTGTTGCAGCATCACCAGGATGCGCTGGTGAAGGCGTGGCCGCTGGTTCATGAGGCGGTTTTGGATCCGACTACGGAACCGTTTGTGAAGGCGAATGGAGAGCCGGCTTATGATTACTATGGAAAGATGCCGGAGATGAATGAGTTGATGCAGAAAGCTATGTCTGGTGTATCTGTGCCGTTTATGAAGGCCATTTTGGTTGGATACAGTGGGTTTGAGGGTGTGCGTAGGCTTGTTGATGTGGGCGGCAGCGCTGGAGATTGTTTGAAGATGATCTTAAGGAAGCATCCTGATGTGGTTGAAGGGATTAATTTTGACTTGCCAGAAGTCGTGGCTAAAGCTCCTCCTATTGCAGGTCAGACTCTGGTCGGCTTTGGAGTTCTTAATTTCGCAAGATTTTTGCATGATTCATGGTTGTGATCTTTGCACAGGTGTGAGACATGTGGGTGGGGATATGTTCAAGTCAATTCCTAGTGGGGATGCTATTTTCATGAAGGTACTTTTTTCTGTTTGAACACTGTTAGCAACTTTTAGAATTGTTGTGTGGAAAATGTTTTTTTTGAATGTGAATCGGTCTGAAGCAAAGGGATTTCGAGTGAGGGGACGAGTTATATTTGACTGGACATGATACTTGGCATCAGGGAGGACACTGTAGTATGCTTCTCTTATATTTCACCTCAGTTACTTTGAACTGAAGTATCTAATCAATAAATACTTTATCGTGAGTTCAAGTTTAGGGATTTATATATATATATTCATACAAGTGGGATTAGAATAGTTTCGTAGCACGAGGTCCTGGTCTTTTGTAGTACTGTGTCTGAAGGCACTTGCTGTTTCTAGGCACTAGGACACAGCGCAGACCAGGCCCTAATGCCCCCATTCCGTTCCCCCGAATCAGCTTTTCATTTGGTTTTGTAGACTGTAGTGAAAATTTTAAGTAGTGTTTCTGTGTAAAAGTAGCGCACATCTGAGTCCCCAAGGAAGGGCTCCTTAGTGGGTAGCTGAGGCTCTTGTCAGTTATAATGCATTTGTGCCTGCCATTGTACTATTTCCTTAGTATGGAGTTCTAGTGGATTATCAGCTTTTGTTTCCTTCCGACATTTTTTTAATTTTATTAAAAGCTTGGGGGATCAATATTTGGTTTTCATTTGTTTTCCAAGTCATGATTATTCAGCTCCTTTGATGTATAACTAAAGAAAACTAACTTATCGGATTTACCCTTTATGGGGTTTACCATGTTCAAAGTCATGATCATACTTACTGACAATAGTCACTTGAGTTAAAAGATGAATACGGTATTCTTGCAGTGGGTTTTGACAACTTGGACAGATGATGAGTGCAAGCTCATAATGGAGAACTGTTACAAGGCGCTACCAACAGGAGGCAAGCTCATTGCATGCGAGCCAGTGCTACCAAAAGAATCTGATGACAGCCATCGTACACGAGCGCTACTGGAAGGGGATATCTTTGTGATGACTATATACAGAGCCAAAGGTAAACACAGGACTGAAGATGAGTTTAAACAGCTTGGTATTGCTGCTGGTTTCCTTCAATTCAAAGCTTTTTACATAGATCATTTCTACACTGTACTTGAGTTTCAAAAATGATCATCTAACTGAATGATTGTTCATGAGAATCAGATTTCAACGAGGTCTCAAGTGAATCTGAGGCCAGATAATAATATTGACATGCAGATACTTTGTCAGTCAATGATACTGGTTGCTCCATCTTGATTCAGCTCGTACTTCTGCTGTCTGCCTTGTTAAGGGTAAAGTCGTTATTATATATAGTATAAGATAAGATGGTCGATGTAGAAGTTAATGCGTGCTTGCTCTCTCTTACTGATTGGAACGTGTAACTAAAAAAAATCTTGATCACAAGTGGGGAAGGTGAACTAGTGAGGATCCTAACCAAAAAATAATCCTAATAACATTTGGTGGGTTAGGATTGAAACAGTGTACGGGATGAATAAATTTCTCATTACTATATATCGAGTTTTTGTATGATTGATGTATTGGAACTGATGTCATTTCTTTTTTAATTGGGTTAAATTTGGTCACATTAAATGGAAAATTATTTTAGTTCATGGACAGGAAATTTTTTGTCCGCCACATACCAGTGACCCGTGTTACCTTACCACCATATAATGACTTCTTTTTCACCGCACAATGAATAAGTGGCACTTGGACTCTCAAGTGTGTTTAAACATGACTCCAAATAAGCAATGTCAATCAAGCTGACTTCAATTAAGAACTGATCTCGTTTTTTCACTGATAACCCAAAATTGAAACTAGAATAATAGGCGTAAACATCTAAGAGCTATTGGTCCGAGTTCAGATCAATGCACTGATCCCTAAAAAGGTCAGCTGAAAATCTGAAATGGAATATCAAAGAGACCCAAAAAGAGTAATGTATGACTTCTGAGTATTGTTAAACTAGTAAAGTTTTATGTCTTCAAATTATGGATAGTTTACCATTGAATCGAAAACTGGAAATTCCTACATGTTTTGTCTGTACACCGAATTAACAATCAGTAGATGAAAAGAAGAAGAAAAAACTGATCCATCGTAAGCATCGGTATTAACGTAACCTTATGCTGATTAGAGAACAAAAGATCTCGGCTTATATTCCTTAATAAAAAAGTGAATGAAATCTGCCAGTTTTTTTATTAAAAAAAAAAAAAAATTGTGCTGGATGCACCAAAGACAGTCATCATGTGCTGCGTGTATTTTCTATTGTTTTCCGTATACCTCATTCATACATAATCTTACTAAGTTATGACGCAGTAAGGCTTACCACACGACAGTGCTGCTGTGTAATCTTGCACTTAGTTAATTTGCATGACCGTAGGTATTTGCTAGGGTCATCAAGACATGGAAGAAGAAAAAAAAAGAGAGAGGCTTGCAAGTGTGTTATAATATTTGTCTTGAAAGTGTCTGTTGCTAGATATACCTAATCGAATATATTTGTAGAGCCTGTACCATACCAATGGGATATGCCATGGAAGATGCTTAACTTACAACATTTCACATATTACACCTTTCCACTTTTGATGCTCTCAACTTTACCCAAAAAGCGGCATCTTCGAGCTCTCAACTCATCTCACTATATTGAATTGCTCCCACGACCTTCAAAACCCTATATAACTCCCCTGCCCGACACTTCAAACATCTCCTCTTAGCCTCGAACCACCATTAGCCACCTCTGGTGGTGGTGCATATATGCCTTTTTCTTTTGATTAAGGCTGATCAGGCTGGAGGTGGCCTCTTGCAAGTATTTTATAAGTTATAAGTATCCGCCTTATTCCTTGAAGGGTGACTTGAGGGCAACTTCATATCCTTTGGCATTTATATTCTCCTTGATGACTCGCTACGCTTTGATGGGAGCTTTGCGGAGAGCACCCATTGCTAGTAATAAACTTTTTGTTTGTTTGTTTGTTTCTACTGTGTGAATCTGGTTTCTATCGGTGAAAGTTTAATTCAGTGTCATCTGTATGCGCGTTGTGTAGCTATGGTTATATCCATTTCTCCTTTCTATCATTTTCATGAATGAAACACAAATATGTTTATTTTTGGACTGACTGACGAGCGAGTCAGGTGTCAGGGGGCTCTTCCAAGTCCGACAACCACAGATACTGCACTTGGTAGAGATCAAAGTTATTGGTAAAATGAATGGAAATAAAGTAGCTAGTGGCATTTTGGGTCCTCACCCTCGCCCATTCTGTACAGAAAATTTCCATTAGTCTGTCAAAGTCTATGAACATTGTGAACAAATAGAAACCAGAACAATAAGATGCTTTAAGAAAATCCAAAATGGGGATGATAAAAATATACAAAGACGTATAAATTTCAAACGGTGACGAGTTGTAGCTCAAACTAAAATATAACTTACAGGCAACTGCCAAACCATCCCTGACTGCCTGAAGTGTGAAGAATTACAATGAAGAAAATGCTCAGAATTGTACGCACGAGAATGATGTTAATGAACCACATTTTTTATTTATTACAATTTCCCAAACTGGGAATCAATGTATACATGAAAGTATACAGCACGGGACTATCGCCCGGAATACAAGATCCATGATTGATTTATTACAAATGGAAAAGTGACCATCGATCCTGAATCGCTATCCACGACTGATACAACTAAATATATGAACCACATTTTTAAAATGTTCTTCTTTGCCATTTTCTTTCATTTTCCTGATTTTATTTTCGTCGATTTTTATTCAGGCACTTTTTTTTTATGCTAATGCCGTTGCTTATACGATTTTATTTTCTTTTATTTATGCGATGATAATAAATTTATTTTCTAATAAATTTTATAAAAATGAATTTAAAATTTCTAATAACTTTTTTTAATAAACAGACATATCGATGAAATTCATAACACTTAATTATTATTAGTGCCGGAAAATTGTCTGATTTATTACTACTGTACTATTTTTTAAATCGTTGTCACTTGTCAGTGGAATAAAAAAAAAACTGAACGTTGAAATTTTGATTTTGTAAAATTTAAAGAAAAAGGAAAAATGCAGAGAATGGAGTTGAAATTGGTTTAGGGTTTTTTTAACAATTAAATTAAACTAAACATTTCCACCCATCTCTTGATGTTCCCTAAAATTTCTTCTCTTCTTCATCCTCAAATCTCTCTCACTCTTGATTCTCGAGCCGTCTTATCCTAAACGACGACGCTCCGATTCCGCCCTGTTCCCCTCTGATAGGCGTTGGATTTGAGGTTTCCGATCGGTGTTGATTTTGATTTATTTATGTTGGGTGGCAGGTGAGTAAGTGTATGAGGGATTGGGAGTAGTGGCGGGGAGATGAAGCGGGAGTTGTTGTTTGTGCTGAAAGAGAGGGAGAAGCTGGGCGAATCTGTGGGTAGGACCCGGAGTGGTAAACTAGAGTTTTATCAAAGGTCTGATTGTAATGGGGTTAGTAACAGTAAGACTGCAGTCAAGAGGAGAGTCAATGGTGAGTTGTTGGAAAACTCAGCTGAAGAGCTGCCATTGACGGGTGAAGCAGTTTCTGAAATCAATAGCTTGAGTGAAGTAGAGTGTAAAGATGTAAAGAGTGAGCTGATGAGTAAATCTGATGCGGGAAAGATGAGTAATTGTAGTGGCATTGGAGCTAGCAATAGGAAAAGAAATGGCGCTTCGCTGGTATTAGGGTTAGCTGCGAAAGGATTTACACTGTCCTCATTGAAATTTGTGGATAAAATGCAGTGTGATGCAGTGTCAGAGGATGTGAAAACCTTGGAGCAGAAATCAGTGTCAAACGAACAGGACGAGTTGGGTATTACCAAGGCTGCCAGACTTGAGAATAGGGATAGCTTTAAAAGTTACAGTGCTTGTCATACTGACTTTAAGAAGAAAAGAAAAGGTTATTCTTCTCTAGGTGGGTCTGTCAAGCGATTCACTCGTTCGTCAATTAAGCTGATGGAGTCTTCTACAGGCGAGCCAGGGCCAGCAGACCCTAAAGATAGTGCGGGTTAGTTAGCAGCACTGTTTTTGTATAGCATTCAATTTCAGAATTTTTGTTTGCTTGCAACACATTTGAGATTCCTCTTGTATCTGTTGTGGTAGGTGTAGCCCTGCAGTTTGATTCATCAAAGAAAAACGAACAGTCTTTAAAGAACCCCAGATACTCAAACCATGGAAGGACTCGGTATGCATTTCTCACAGTTTTGCTTATTATGTAATGCACAATTCACATACATTTATATAATCACTGTCTTCACACTTTCTTACCTGTAAAAAGGTTGTTATGAATAATGTGACTGATAAAGCATGTTTCTTTGTTTTTACCTAGCCGATTTCTCTTGACTATTTCCGTGCGTGGTTATGGTGACCTACTTGCCCTCAATGGCAATGCTTGTTTTCTTCGTTCTTAGGACTACTAACAAAATAATGGGCCAGATAATTTTTAAGGATTTAGCTATTAAAACCGATTAAGAAAATATGTTACAATTTCCCTAGGTATTAAGGATGCTTGACATATTTTAGCCGGGTTGATATGGATATATCTCGATGAAATTACCATGATGCACGGGGCTATGTGGGGTTTTGATGGTCAGTTTGCACCGACAATCAGTGCTCAAAGTTTTTCCATTTGATAATTGTCTATTTATCATTGCATGTATTTAAAAGACAATGACACTTGTGAACTGCACCAGGCCTGTCATTAGTTGATCTCATGTAGATGGTGACTGATCCCTGCCATAGTGAAGGATCCCCTTTTGTTCACTTGTTGAGTTGCTTATGGTCGTTACAATATGGATGGAGATGTACTGAAAACCAATTAAGTTTTGGTTTTTGTCTATATTGATTCGCGCCTTTGGATGATAAGGCTAATGAATGAAAACTATTAGATGATGGACTAAAAAGCGGTAGCTTGAAAAGTTTAGTGAGGATAGCTGATTTCAGATATCTATGTCCTTTAGGTGTAAGATATAAAATGGCTTTCAAGACATTGGTAGCAACACATTATGTTTCATTGATGAAATTTACTAGTTTTTCAGCTTAACAGTGTTGCATTAAATGTGAATTCATTGTAAACATATCAGTCAATAAGATCACTTTTGAGGTCTTGGTCGACTATCTATTTTCAGGTCGGCCCAACGGATCAATATGTGTGAATCTCTTGAGATTTCTGCATTGTGCACAAATCTCCAAGATGAGACTCAAGCAAGTACCACAAGGTGAGTGTCATGTTATTGTTGTTTGGTAGTTTCACTATGAATAGATAATGCACTATGATTATATACTTCTGCCATTCAAATCCCTTGTATCTCGCTTTCGTCATTTCAGGTCATCGCTTGAATTTGCACAGTCCACCTCTCAGACACCAATCAGAAAATCAAATCAGGGAAGAAAATTGGGAAAGATAACCAAAAAGTAAGTTTTCCGTTTGTCTAGTGTCATTGTTTTGCAAGTCATGCATCGGCATCATACAACTTAGTTTGTGGCCTTGTGGCATGGCAAGTTCTTCCCAGTTGCAATATAGATTTGACCATAAATTTTGAAGGTGGCATATCATTGTATTGTTTATCGCTTCGAAAACGTTAATTGTTGAAACTTTCCCACTTTATGAAGTGAAGCTATTGATGTATTACAAAATCATCATTCATAAGCATGGGCTTTTGGGTAAGACTAAGTTTGTAAAGTAGTTGGATTGTTGATGCTCTCCTCAACCAGGGTTGACTACTTGACTGGACGACTACAAATGATGTGGGGTGGACCAGTGACACACGTATGCAACCCCGAATCGATTGAAATATGCAAACATCTCAAAGTTGCATATGAACGGGTGAATTGACTAGGAGTAGGACAGCTTAGGTTTGATGGTTGAGAACCTCGAGTGAGGGGGAGTTCCTAAGCACTAATACCAACTAGCTACCTGAGGTTTCATCTAGGGAAACATGCATTTTGGAATAGAGCACCAGTGAAATTGTCTTACTTCTTCTAGTGAAGAGGGAATGCACTAGTGTTCTTTAGGGTCAAAATGGGGCGGTATTCCACTAGAGGTTGTGATATTCAACATTTCTTTAAAAAATTGAAGAAGTTTGCAACTGCACGAAATAATATTAGCGTATATGGTAGCACGTCAAATTGATTCTCATAATGGTGAACTGCTGTCATTGGTGATTGCTTTTGAGAAGTTTGCAATATGCAACAGTCGTCCTTTGATAAAAGGATTTTTGCCCAATGGGATCTTTGGGAATTTATAATAATGGCTGTCTTTTTAATAGTTGAAATTGACGGCGATGGAAAATGTCTTGTAAAGTGTGCATCTGTGTGAAGCTTATTGATGTTGGGTGTTGACTCCAATATAGGAAATAAAATATTGTCCTGCAAATAAAAACCATTCGATCATCTCTATAGATTATGATCAAGATGAATTGTTTAATCATGAATCATAGTACCAGTGACGAAGCCTCGCTAGCTTTGTTTGTGTCCAGACTCCAGTGGTTTGATCTTTGACATGCTATTCAATTCAACTTCAAGAATACCTATCAGTCTGATACTCTGATATGAAACTTGGCTCTCCCCTTAATGTAAATAAGCTAAGAAGGAAACATTATTGGATTTTTCAGTCGCACTTAGTTTTCTGATTTACTATCTAACGATTATTACTGCCGGATTGGCAGGCCACTACTAACTAGTTCACACTCGAAGGAACGCCAACCCGCCGTGAGTAAGTCATCCCTGAAGAAAAGTGGATACCAGATCACCAGAAAGTGAGCTGCTCATGGTCACCTTCAGTTGTAGCCAACTTATTTTTCTTCTTTTTATTGGTTCATATTGAAAATTCAGTACTTTATTTATTATTCTTGTGCCCAGAGATATACGAGTGCATCGGGTGGTTTTCCAGGAAGATGGATTGCCAGATGGAACCGAACTAGGCTATTTTGTTCGGGGAAAGGTACCTTGCCCCCTTTTTTTCTTTTTTGGCTTCAAAGTTACCTACTCTCTTTCTGTATTGGTAATACTCCTTTGTTTCATGTAGAAATTGCTTACAGGCTATAAGAATGGAGATGGAATTGTGTGTAGATGTTGTGATACAAAGGTATAAGCTTTTCATTATCCAAAAGGACTTGAAGTTAGATACATTCTATCCTTCGCTGTTCAGGTTTTAGCATAATTTCATCAATTTAGCTAATATACAATTCTATTTGTTTATATTCTCCAATGATCAGATCAGTGCCTCAAATTTTGAAGCTCATGCTGGATGTGCAAGGCGCAGAAAACCGTGAGTTTATTTGTTTATGTATGTACTTTGGAGTTGAAATTTTGCAGTTGTAATATGTGATTGCTGAGTCATGCAGCTTTTTTGGGCAGCTATCATCACATTTTCACATCAAACGGCGTGTCACTCCATGAATTTGCAGTGGATCTCTTAAAAAGCCGCAAGACTTCTACGAAAGAAAGTGATGATTGTTGCATAATCTGTTCTGATGGAGGAAAATTGTTGTGCTGTGATATGTGCCCTAGGGCTTTTCACTTAGGTATGGTATAACTTAAAAGCTTCCTCGTTGGTTATACAACATGGCCATGGTTGATTTTATGTTCTAAGAGTATTGTAAATTTGAGTTCCTGACATGTTTTTAAACAGTCTTGTCAATGTGATTGAGTGAATTAGTGATTGGATAGATGTGATGTACATCATTAGTCAAGTCTGTTACCTAGAACTGTTTAGTCAAGACATTCTTCTAGCATGCTTTCCATCAGAGTCGTACCTTATTTTTAATTATCGCTTGCTTATGTTATTACTTATTCAACATTCTCATTCTATTAATTGGAAGCTTAATTTCTTTTACATTTAATGTTGTGTCAGATGATTTTCTATCAGTTTTCCATATTAACAAAGAATTCATCGCATATTATTAGAGATGCAACCACATTAGGTGCCCTGAAGTATGTGTAAACCTGTTTCACTTAATATCACATACGTATAATCTATTTTTGTTCAGTGTCAGTCATTGCTAATATCATGTACAACAAATGTCCCTTTTACGCAGGCTGTCTCAAACTTTCTCGTATCCCTAGTGGTGAATGGTTTTGTAACTATTGCACAACTATGTTTGAAAGAGACAAATCAGTGACATGCAATGCCAATGCCATAGCTGCTGGGAGAACGTCTGGCGTCAACCCCATAAAACAGATTAAAGAGAGATGTATCAGGATCGTGAGCACAGTGGAAGCTGATCTTACTTCATGTGCACTATGCAGGTAGCTTTGTGATTTATGATGACACATTATATATATGCTTACTGCTATAAATGTCTTCTCACCAGTGAGGCTTTCGCATCCCTTTGCACATTCTGCAATGGTTATGAACTTATTATACTTGTTACATATGCAGGGCTTGTGACTATAGCAAGTGTGGTTTTGATTCTCGGACAATTATAATATGTGATCAGGTATTGGTTGAGTATCTTAAAATTTCCATGTTTGAATGGTTAATTGCAATTTTTGGGTGTACTTGTTACTGATTCCCATAATTTTATCTTCTCAGTGTGAGCTGGAGTTCCATGTTGGCTGTTTGAAAAAACATAAGATGGCTGATCTGAAGGTAAACTCAAACATAATCTCTCAATCTGTTTCAGACTTCGTAATTCATGAAATTCATATAAACCTGTCTTGCTGTGTTCTAACTTCGGAATCTTCAATATGGACGAAAGAAATTGCCAAAAGGGAAATGGTTTTGTGGCAAAGATTGCAATGCAATTAATGTATCTCTCAAGAAGTTATTGAATCGTGGTGAGATCAAACTCCCCGACTCTTTACTAGCACCTCTAAAGAAGAAACAAGAGGGAATGGTATCAGACAGCTCATCTGACAGTGATGTGAAATGGAGGCTACTTAATGGAGAAACTGCTTCCTCTGATACCGGACCTTTACTTTCCAAATCGGTTAAGATATTTCGTGTAAGTGCTTGCTTGCGTATCAATACCAAGAATAATGATGCTTGGATGTGCTATTTTCACTGAATTCTGGAAGTTGTTTATCATTTCATGATGTTCATGGCAGTATTTTGGTTTCATCTATAACCTATGAAAAACAAATGGGAAAGGAACAACGAACAACTAAAATACATAGTGACGGACTGCGGAAGAGACCATAAGTAAATATATTTTAAAGAAAGAAAAAAAAACATGAATGAAGAACTGCCAGTAACAGTAATTCTTTTTCAAGTCAATTCAGAGTTCCCTGGTCTTCATTCGGACTGTTAATTGTCTTTCATGTATTTGTATTTCAGGAATGCTTTGATCCGATAATGGATATAAGGAATGGAAAGGATCTTATACCATTTATGGTTTACGGGTGAGTTCAAGGATCTCTATATTACTTCCATTTAGTAAAACAATGTTTAATCTTACAAAAAATTGCATTGGTGAAGTTAAACTTTCACAAGTGGAGCATCGATTCAGATCTTTTGTTGCAAAACACCAGTTAGTTTTAACAACTTTGACGTAGCATACTATATGAGTTGATTTTCTCGATGCATGGAGTGGGTTATGTAACACTAATTACGCTTTATTTATGATGCAGAAAACACACTAAGAGCTTCGAGTACGGAGGGGTCTACTGTGCAGTGCTAACTGTAAAGTAAGAAATTTTCTGTTTATCTGAGTTATCTCAACTATTTGTATTGTCTAAGTATGATTAAAGTTGCCTAAGGTTGTATGAATGCATCACCTTTTTATCCTTTCTTCATTCTCAAGTGATGTTAACTGAGTGTATGCGTATTTTTGCTCCATTGATCCGATTGTTCGAATCGCAGTATGTATATGGTTCTCTGTTAGCATTCAGAAGTGTGTGGATATATATATGCATACATTCTATCTTTATGACTGATAGAAGATTATCAACACTCATGATATAGAATCTGCAAAATATGTTCACTATGTACTATGTAGTGACTAGTGACATACCGTGCGACTTTCTGGGGCTGGGTAACTGGTCTTTATATTTGTTAATGCTTACTCTGTGTTAAATTGTTTGGTCTGGAAATTTACAATCAGCTTTTTGTTTACATTATGAATGTTTGTGCTTTTATTGCAGTTCCGTAGTTGTATCGGCTGCAATTTTTCGAGTATATGGAAATGATTTGGCTGAATTACCTCTGGTCGCAACATCTACTGAATATCAAGGCCAGGTGATTATATACTTTTTTGTAGTACTCGTCTCCTTTCTGACTTAGGGATTAGGATGATTCTGGTAACAGCTGATGATGTTCGTGATTGCTTTTTCTCGTTACTCATTCTATAGAACCAATTACTTTTTAAAGGAAAGTGGAGCTCTTTATTAGTATCTTAGTGTAGGTTGGATATCTATTTACTCTAGCTCCAGAAATAAAATCTGGGAATATGGACGTGTCTAATCCATTTGACTTCCCCACTTGCAGGGATACTTTCAGGCACTATTTTCCTGTATTGAACAATTATTGGCTTCTTTGAAGATCAAAAAGATAGTTCTTCCATCTGCTGAGGAAGCTAAAGCTATTTGGACCGACAAGTTTGGTTTCAAGGAGATTGAACAAAAAGAGGTATGCGCCCCTTGCACAATCATTGATTCACTCTTTCTTAATCAAAAATTATATCTCATTCTCTAAATGATTTTTGACACATTGCTGCAGTTTAAGCAGATTAGAAAGAAACATTGGCAAGTTATGAGCTTCGACAAGACGACAATGTTAGAGAAGAATGTTCCCAAGTTGAACCAAAGTCCGGGAAGCCTGCATGACTTGCTCTAACAAAAACATGCGCATTTCCTTCTTTCTGAATGAGCGTAGGGTAATTTTGCTGTATAGTCAGCCTTATTTATCAGCGACAACACATCTTGAGCCGAAGCCAACCAGCCCGCCATTGCGACGAACTAGTTTTTTTTATGGGTATCTGATTGATGGGTAGTATCATCCGGAACCAGCCACAGGTTTTCCATAATGAAGAAGATTTTACATGCTTGTAAATTAACGCAACTTATTTTTTCCAAAGCCAATCACATATCAATTATTTTGACCTCCAGTTTATCAGTGCACAGTGTAAACAATAATTTGTACGGAGTATAAAAGTAGGAAAATAAATAGTAATAAAGTAAGAAAGAGAGTGTACTGAGAGAGAAAAAAATGAAAAATAATTATTATAAAAGGAAACAGGAAGAATATAAGGGGACGCTCAAAAAGGAAAGCAGAAAGAACAAAAAATGACAGGGGAGTATAAGCATCAACATGACAATGATGATGGTCACTGATCAGTTTTCTTTCCTTTTTTTTTCTATTTTTTTGAAGGGTATCAAACGGTTTCACTTAGC
This sequence comes from Echeveria elegans, assembly GCA_035048345.1. Lineage (NCBI taxonomy): Eukaryota > Viridiplantae > Streptophyta > Magnoliopsida > Saxifragales > Crassulaceae > Echeveria > Echeveria elegans. Next base: position 123,730 of record JAWWMW010001994.1, read on the forward strand.
CTATTATGTCATGAGATTTGAACCTTGACTTACAAAGCAAATTCTTAACACTAGACCACGTTGCATGAAACAGAAATAGCACCCCATGAAAGCATCATATATTCCTCTTCTTCTACATACAACACGAAAAACTTAAACCTTTCCAACCAATCAATCCTTTCTATGCTTTAAAGCTTCAACCTTTTTTACATTCAAATCCAATTCCAATCGAAAATGGGTTCGTCGGCAGGACAGACTGATGCTGGTGGCAGTGGCAGTGGCAGTGGCAGTGGGTATGATCTTTCCTTCAAGATTTTGCTGATCGGTGACTCCGGCGTTGGTAAAAGTAGCTTGCTTGTCACCTTCATATCCAACAATACCTCCGACCAATTCTCACCCACTATCGGTATCTTCAATTCCATTCCTCTCCTACTTTATTACTGTCTTTGTTTAATAGCTCTAAGCTGTGTGTTAATCTTTTAGTACAATATTGTTTAGTTCGAGGTTTTGAATCACGCATTTTAGCATGTTTGATGTTTGTAATAATCTTCTAGCTTCTGATTACCTGTTGAGAAGTGAGAACAACTCGGCAGTTGTCTTGAAATAAAATATATTTATTTGGGTCGTCACAGGATACGATCCTTCATTCCATTTGTTTATCTATTTTTAAGCGTGGATTTCAAGATCAAACATCTGACAGTTGGTGGCCAGCGATTAAAGCTTACCATATAGGATACTGGTAACCTTGCGTGTTTTATTTATCTTTTGCAGCTGCCATCCTGTAATGACACTTAAATACTATATATGCCTGATGATGTTTGCTTGATCCTTTATCTACCATTCCCCACAAAGGGAAGACTGAAGATGTGCTACTGCGTTATATGTTTATGAATCTTGTTGTCTTGTTACAGCTGGACAAAGAGAGGTTTAAGACACTGACTAGTTCTTACTATCGAGGTGCTTAGGGCATCATTCTTGGTATGTCAATTTTCTTCACAATTCATATTACTTGGTCCCTTTAGGAGCATTATATGTACATTTCTGTCACGTATTTAATGTTAGATTCATGTCTGCTTACGCACTGTTGTCCATCCATCTCAGTTTATGATGTGACACGGAGGGAAACTTTTACGAACCTGTCAGATGTATCAAGATTGCCTGAAGGATGCTACAAAGTTGATATCGTATGAGCCTCTGTATTTTCTTTGCTAAATATGTATCATTGTAGAGAGGCCTGCTGTTAGAACTGGTGATTAGTTAGGTACAAATAGCATTTTCCTATAATTCTCAGTGTAATCAATAGCTTTCAGGACACTGGGAGGGCTGTGAGTTGAGACGAAGGGATATCTTTAGCAAAAGAACTGGGAAGCCTATTTCTTGAGTGAAAATGTGGAACAGTGTTTTCAAGAACTCGCATTAAAGGTGCAGCTAGGAAACACCTCTTGTCATAAAATGCAAACTCATATGCCATATTAGAATAGCTTACAGTTGTAGATGAACTGGCTGGATGACGTTTCCAAATTGTGGTGTTTTGTTTGGCAGATAATGGAAGTTCCACGTCTGGTGGAAGAAGGATCTACTGTGGTGAAGAGAAACATTCTGAAACAAAAACTAGACACGCAATCAGCTGCATCCTTCAACACATGGTGGTTGCTGCTCTTGAATGAAGGCAGATGTCAGTGCATTTTAAAACACTGAAACCAGAGTCCTGTCATGTAAATTATATTTGATTGATTGATGATGGGTTGTAAGATTGTCAGTTTTTACCTCAACAATCCTAAGATTTTAACGACTTTATCTAATTTTACCCAATTCTATCAGATTTAATCTTGTTTTAATTTAACTTGAAATGCACAAACATAAACTCGTTCGATTTTACAAGTTAACACTCGATTTTAACAACCTTGATGGGTTGGTGTGCAGTTGAGTTGTGTTGTCCAAAATGCACAACATAAACCAGATCCGTAAAGCATACATGGCTTGTTTATTATATGTATGTATTTCACAATACAGGCATTCATCCAATGGAAGTTCTGAACCAGTTCTCAGTATAAACCTATCCGTAACCAGTTTACTGCAAAATTATAGTCTGTGCGCAACTTAGCCCGTCTTCAGAAATTTTACTCAGGGCTGGTACTATGAAATCATTCATTGCACAGCAAATGAGTTTCTAAAGATAAACAAGCTGTTACATATAGTCTTTTTCAAACTGATCAATGATAAAGACATTCAGAGCAAGGAAGGAAGCACGCGAAACTGGGTTTTTATGTGCAATGTAATACATATGCTCCCCCATATGGTTTTCTGAAAGGAATTGCAAGGATGTTTAAACAAGAGTCTGAAATTTAAAAGTGCCAACAATTCCTAAGCAAGGTAGATTACCGGGGTAATTTTGAACCGTCAGAGTGTTCTCATGATGAACAGCAAGCTGATTTTGCTGGAGTAGCACCAGATCCGCTGCTTGCATCTGGTTTACTGATTTTGATAGTTGGTGGCTGTATATAAATTTTAAATATATTATTGAAGTGATTAAATAAATTGAGTTCCGATCCCTCTCCTTGTACTTCAAAATAAACTGTTCTACCTCTGCCTTGGAGTCAGTCTCTGACAGTCTTTCCTTTATGTCCCTAGCAATGGAGAAGAACACCTGCTCCACGTTCAAGTTTGTTTTTGCACTCTGTCCACGGAGTGAATCTCATTAGGATATTTTACGGCGGCTATACTGTACCACTTTAAGGCAAGAACTAATTACTTTCCCACCAATTAAGTGATGGGCTCTCTACACCATATTTAGGACTTTAAGCAATTAAAATGAGGAACTCCTATTTATCTAATATCTTCTAAACAGGATGAATCAAGTCTTACCGTCTCAAAAAATTTAATGCCATATTCATCAGCTAATGCCTGACCTTTAGCTGTAGGTACTGCCTGCCAGATACACCAAAAAATATGTCACAGGCAGCAAAAAGATAAGAAACTATAGTACATTTCTGCAAAAAAAATTGAGACTTTACTCTTTTGCTTTCATCCATGTCAGCTTTGTTTCCTACCAATATTTTGTTGACATTATCAGAAGCATGCTGCTCTATGTTTCGAATCCAGTTCTTTATGTCTGCAACAAAATCAAAAATCAAAAATCAAACTGACATTACTCATATGGCTTTGCCACTCTGTAGCTTATGTAGCTGCATTGGGTTAAGGGCTTATACTGTTGAATGATGATTCATCCGTGACATCATAGACCAGCAATATGCCCATGGCTCCTCTGTAATAAGCTACAAAAGAACAATATGATCCAGATTAATGATTAAAGAAAAAACAACCAATCATTGTTAATAATATACAAAACACTTAAGTCATACTCCAGGGAATTGCGGTAAAGACATTCAGCCATTCGGCTATGCATGTAACATCCATTACACACATTTCTCAAGGTAAGGGGCACATCCATTGCCAGAACCTCCTTTTTTTTTGAACCACATAAAGAAGATAAATCACACTTGAATGATCATATCAACATACTATCATTGGAGAAATAAAATATGCATATTCCAGGCTAGCTTGCAAAAGTATCAGAACTCTATAACAGAGCGGAAAACAATCAATGTGTAATGCTTTGCAAATAATCAAACACATCCAATGTATTGTACTTTGAAAAATGATTATTCAAAATTCAAAAATCGTTACCTGTTGTAATTGTTCGAAAGCGCTCCTGACCAGCTGTATCCCATATTTGCAACTTAATGCGCTTTCCATCCAGCTCAACAGTCCTGATCTTGAAGTCAATCCTGTATAGGCCATAAAGAATTACATTTACTGTATGCGTGTCATCATGTCCACAGTGGTATAACATATCATGCAATTCCACATCCATACCCGATCGTGGTAATGAAGCTGGTTGTGAAAGAATCATCGGAAAACCGCAGTAAAAGACAACTCTTTCCGACCCCTGAACATTGCCAATCAGACCATTAATTAAACTAGAACAAAGGCCAAGTGGTTTAAGCCAGAACAGATGTACTTTCACAAATGAAATACTAGCATTAGCAAAGCCATAAAAGTGGTTAATGGAGCATAGCAATTGTGTCATGCCCATGACAAATTGAGTAAATTCTAACTATGTCAATTAACACTCCTGTAAGTAAGCCTTTCACTGCCTGTTTAAGAAGGTTCCATAGTTGAAATAATGCCATAGCTAACAATCAATCACCATTTTCATAACCTCAGGTCAGGTGATAACCAACAACAACAACCAAAAGTATAAAAATCAAAATCATTGGAAGCAAGAAATTAGCAGCCAAAAACTTCGACTGATTCAATTCAGGTTTGAGCAGAAACCCTAAGTAGACAAATTACACAGCATTGACAAGACAACGGAAAAAGTCAAACAAATTATATAGAGGACAAAAAATCGATACCGCTATCGCCGATGAGAAGAAGCTTAATAAGGTAATCATAGTCGGCACGGGGTCGCGCCGGCGCAGCCGCCATTAGGAAGACAAGGAAGCTGACCGAGCAGTTTGAATTGAGTGATGAAGAACGGATCTGATGCTTTAAATTGATGGATGAAGAGCTTGAATCAGACGGCGACGATGAGAGGCAGACGGCGTTCTGTACGATTCGATTCGATTCGATCTCTGAGTTGTGTGGTTTATGGTGCGTGGTGGGGGAGGGAAGGAGAGAGAGAGAGAGTTGAAGTATTTATCATCTGCTGATATTTGGTCAACGCAACCTCTGCCTCTTCAACTCTGCTGATCTGCCGCACTCCTGCCCAATCGTTTCTACACCCTGCCACTTGCGGCCTTTCATTATTTGCTTTAAAATATCTTATCAGACTCGGAGGTGGGAGGATTTTCTCTTGATCATACTCTCTCCCTCGGGCTCATTTGAGTTTTGACACAAATTGTAAGAAAAAAAATTATGTAAAATAAAAATATATAAGAGAATGAGTGAAAAATAAATAGATAAGAGAAAGAATGTATTCTGATTTTAAATAATATTCCATTTACGGAAATGTGAATTATATTTTGGTACGCTTAAAATGTAAAGGAGAACAATAATATGTGACAGAGGAAGTATAAAACATATGTCCCCTCTTTTAACATAAAACCAAAATTCAATTGAAGAGCTGAACTGATCTGAACCAATCAAATTTGAACTGATCTTATATGACTTGAACTGATCTGAACTTAACTAAACTAAACTAAATATTGTTCGTCTCCAAAGTTAAGTCCACTACCACTTACAGTTTTGGAGACATAGTCATCCACTGTACAACTATCGATTAAGGAAATATTACTAGCTCGAAGCAGATGAAAGTAAGGGTAGGCAAATATTGATCCACTATATAAGAATTTTGGACCATTTTTTCAGGTTAGACTTTTATTTAAAGATCGACGGAAACTGACACAACGAGCTGATCCAACACTCCAGGAACAATATACATCTACAGGATTCCACACCATCAAAATTCAAAAGTGATTCTTGATTTAGGGTTTATTTAGTAGAAAATGCAGGATCGTATATAATTTAAGTTGTAATTAAAGTCATAAATAGCATTGATTTTGATTTTTTAGGCTTACTACATTTCAAAGTAGCACATGTTGCATTTAGCAAGTAAATTTAGATACATTTTAGTTGCTATTAATTTCGAAAGTGATGATGAAAATTCTACTTAACTTAATTGAACTGAAATGAAAATTTTTAAACTTTTGTTTGGAATGGATAAAATCGAGAAATCAAGTTTTTTTAATTAGAATAATTGAAAATATATTTCTTCTCAAAGCAGCATGTTTTGAAATTATTGATTTCTCATATCGATTCCTGAAA
>JAWWMW010001994.1:157874-182540 GCA_035048345.1 Echeveria elegans
GCAACACCAAGCCAATCCGATCAATGGCCACCAGATCCGAGCGAAATCCTCCACAGGCAGCATCAACCGGCGAGAAAGCTTGGATGAGAAAGCGACACCATGCAAAATAAAGAGAAAACGCGAAAGGAAAGAGTAAAAGGGGCTTAGGGCAGAGGCCAAGCCACCTCCGTGAGGAGTGGTCGGCCTCCGCCCCCGACAGAAGAACGACGGAGGAGCTTTAGTCTAGGGTTTTTGTGAAGGAGCGTATGAGAGAGAGAGGGTTTGTATTTGGTCGTTGGTTGATCTCTTGAACAATCCTCTTAAAACTCTAGAAAGAGGATGATTGCGGTACCGCAACATCAAGTGTTGAGGCGTCATTGGGCCTCTTTGAGTTTGGGCTTTTCAGATTGAAGTGGAAGTATTGGGTTTTTTTTTTAGTATTTATCATTATTTATCAGTAAAATTGGAAAAATCTGAGTAAAAGTAAAACCCCTGAGTTTGCTGTTTGGAATTGGAACGAAACGGAGAGAGCTGCAAATCTCTCGGCGCTCAGGTCTCTCTCTCTGTCTCTATTCTTCCTTGTTTTGTTCTTCTTAAGTATGTTTTTATCCTGTTTTTTTTTTTCAATTGCAATTTTTTTTCTGTATAAAATGGTGGTTTGGTTGGCTGCTTGGACTGTTTTTTTTTTTAACTATAGCAAAGTTGTTTAGAAGCAAGCAATCTGTTGTTCAATTGAATTCGTGGATTTGAATGTTGTTAGCCACAAAGAAAACAGGATTTGCATAATTGCTTTGTTGATATTGTAGCATCATGGCTAGAAATGTAAGTTGGTTTGAAAACTGAGTTTTTCTTTTGTGAATGCTAAATGTGCTTCTGTTATTTACTATTTTACTTTAATGCTAATTTCCGCCGCTTGGAAGTTCAACTAACAAAGAAAATTTTCAGCATTCAGTTTTACTGATTGTGTATACAAACTGTTACTTGATTGAATGACGCCAACTTGACTGGTATTGCTGACTAGGGAGCGACCAACTGAGACTGCATAAGTGACCAGAGAATTCTTTTTCTTCTGGTTTGTTAGCATGAGCTCAGAAGTGGCTGCTGGAGATACTTCTGCTACAATTGAATTAGAGAAACCACCAATTGAACCGCTACGGTTGCCGACTCCTGAAGAGATCCGAGGCCAAGATATATGGAACAACTGTGCTGTTCGCAGTGTTGTTAGTGGAGTTATGGGCAAGTACTGCCAATACCTGATTTTTGCTTTACTGTCTTGAATTATCAACAGACCAGACCTAAATCAGTTATTGTTAGGTTATTTTATTGCGTATGGCTTCATCATGTCTTTTCTCTCAAATCACTTTACATTACGTAGGCCTGATTTTGAATCCAACGTGGGAACGAGTTGTCCGTCAGGTGCAAGTTTATAATTTTCTTGTGCTTTGTTTTTTGTAGGAGGGGGATTGGGTTTTGCAATGGGAATATTCTTAGGGGCTTTGGACAATCCTATCATGCAAGATGAAATGTCTGGACGGCAACAATTTATTTATACAGCCAAGCAAATGTGGCATAGAAGTTGGACTTCTTGCAAAACATTTGCAGTAATGGGCTTCATTTTCTCTGCTGCTGAATGTGTTGTGGAAAAGGTATGTACAAAATAATTTGTCTATGTTTTTCTCAACATAGATTGGATCACCTTAGATTAAAAGAAAAACAAGTGTGCGAGTGAATGTCAATGCATTTCTTTTAACATAACTTGGAAAACAATGTTTTGTGCTGCAGTGGCACATTTTAAGTAGAAATATATAAGCATGATTTAGATTTGTTAACCATCGTATCGTAGAAATGAAATGTTCAAACACTGAGTTATAAGAAAATATTTGTATGTATGATTTTTCTGGTTTTCGTCAGAAACTGTTGAGGAATTCGAATGCCAGAACGAGTTAACAGAGACAACAACACAAATTAAAGAGATACTCTAACTTATGTTTTATATATAAAATGAAGTATGTTTCCCAAAGTCAAATATTGTTATTCCTTTTATAGGCAAGGGCAAAACATGACATCACAAACACAGTTGTAGCTGGATGTGCAACAGGAGGCACGATGTCAGCAAGGGGTATGATCAACATCTGCTCCTAACATTACTTAAATTATGGTGTCCTATGCTTGTGATTATTTTGTAGCATCAATTAAGTCATTGATTGTTACAGCATCTGGTGATGGACTGTTGCGCCTAATTTCTTCTTCTTTTTTTTCCTTTTAACAGGGGGTCCTAAAGCTGCTTGTGTGGGTTGTGCTGGGTTCGCCACGTTCTCAGTTCTGATTGAGAAGTTTTTGGATAGGCATAATTGAGTCAATGAAATATCTACTTCCAGTATTCCTGTGAAGGGATTAGGGATGGAAGTGATACATGAATTTACAAATTACTGGAAATAAGATCCAGTTATTTTTGTTTGTTATTTCAATTCAATAGGTCTTCCACAAGTTAATTATGCATTGAGAGTTTGTAAAAAGAATGCAACATTTACGAACTCAGGATGTTTGATTCCATAGCCATTACAGGAACTGTGGACTTGTTGTAACTGAAACATCATTTTGTTCACTCTTGCAGGTCCGTAAGTATAGTATTCTGAAATATTTTGCCTAATTTATCCATGATCTATATTTATAAAAGATTAGGAAAAACATGTATAATCAAATCTAAATTTCTAATTTTACCCTTTTTTTTCCACCATTAATTATAAATATGTCATTAGAATTAAAGATAACGGAAGCATGCATACGAGAATAAATGAGACGCTACTAATCTTGGTTCCAAAGATAAAAGATCCCCGCAAGGTTGTTGATTTTCGCCCCATTACTCTCTGTAATGTATCTATGAGGATCATCTCTAAGGTACTTGCAAACAGAATTAAAGATTTCTTACCCTCAATCATAGGGGAGCACCAAAGTGCCTTCGTGCAGAACAGGCTTGTATCTGACAACATCATTCTGGCTCATGCACAACATGAAACGGAAAAAGAAGGGAAGGAAGGCAGCACTGGCAATAAAAATAGACATGAGCAAGGCGTTCGATAGGGTGTGTTGGGGTTTCTTGCAAGCCTTACTGGGTAAAATGGGCTTTGAGCCCTTGTGGACAGATAGAGTCATGCAGTGCATCGAGACGGTGTCAATGTCATACAGGATCAAGGTAAAAATGGCTTATTATCAGATACTATCATCCCAAGTCGAGGAATTAGACAAGGCGATCCTCTATCACCATACCACTTCATCTTGTGTCAAGAATGGTTCTCAACTAAGTTAAAGATGCTCCAAGAAGAGAAGTCTATACAAGGCATAAAGATCGCAAAAGACGCGCCCAGGATCAATCACTTGCTGTTCGCACACTACTGCCTCCTTTTCATCAAGGCAGAACTTGGGCATCTAGATGCGACTCCTGGTTACATACGAAAGACTGTCCGGCCAATGCGTCAATGCAACGAAATCAGAGATCACTGGTAGTGGGAACCTGGATCAGTTCATGTTAAGGTTGTGTGGGGATTTCATGAACATGAAGATTGTCGCTGGATTAATGGTTCAAACGGTCTCTACTCTGTGAAGGATGGCTATCTGCATGCTTATCGCTGGCGCCAATTTAAGATGGGCAGCAGGGGTGAGCCTTCCGACTTGACACAAGTCCAGACATTCTGGAAAACTGTATAGAGAATGTCTGTCCCTGAGATCCATGCCTGGCGTCTTTATCACCATGCCCTGCCAGTTTCCATTGAGCTACTAAAGCGTGGTTGCGAAGCCCGAAACGTATGTTGCTACTGCGGGTTTGGCAAGGAGACAGAAGAACATATCTTTCTTCCAATGTTGGTGGAGCAAAGTTTTTTGGGAGAAGCTGGGTATAGAAGCCTTTGCCGAGTCGGTGCTGATTGATATCACTCACACTACTCATCTACAGATAGCAGTGATTCTTTCAAGAAAATCTTGGTGGGGGCTTGGTTTCTGTGGAACAACAGAAACTCATTAGTTCATGGTTGCAGGGGATGGAGCGTGGAGGAGAGTGTTCACATGGTGCATAACTACCTAAACACTTTCAGTAGCAGGCGGATTATGCACCCTGAATGCTTGAATGATCCAACCGTGATTCATAGAGGCAAGTGGACTTTTCTCTGCGATGGATCCTGGTGTAAGTCTACGTCACGTGGAGGTTTCGCTGCGGTCGCCATGAGAGAAGACTTTATCCACTTGTGCAAAACAGGGTGGTCTGCGGACTGTGTATCGCTTGGGGATGCTGAGATGCGAGGAATTCTTGCTGCTGTGGAGTTGGCTACGGAGTTGTGTGTGAATGAGGCGGATTTCCTTTGCGACAATGTAGCGGTTGTCTGATTCCTTTGCAGCGGGATTGTAGGCCAAGGTTGTCACACTCAAGAAGGGTTAAAAGCTTTTTCCCTTCACTCTGGGTGGTCCATCCGCTTTCTGCTCAGAGAACACAACATGCTTGCAGACTCCTTGGCAAAGCATGCGTCTGGTTATTGTTGGGCATGGAACAGCAACAGCTCATGCTCGTTACCTTTAGAAGTGGCTCTCTTCAAGACCTAATCTGCATCCTGATCTTCGGAAAGCAGTCATTACTTGTGCCCCGGTTGTCTTTTGCGTGTTATAAACGCCCTGGATATAGCAACAGCGACGCTGCAAAATCGCGGCTGTCCGTTTTAATTGTTTGACGAGTTTACCCTTGGATTGGTCAAGGTCAAAGTCAAAATCAAAGTCAAAGTCAAAGCCAAAGCTTTTTGCTGGCATACTATCCGATTTCGATTTTTATTTAGAGAGCATCAGTTTTGGGATACGTGAGAATACTTTTTTTTTTACTTATCTGTTTTAGTAAATTAAATAATGATACATTTTTCATCTTTTTTTATTTATTTTTCAAGTGACTAAACTGAATAACATAATTTCTCTTCTTAAAATAAAGAAGGAATCTCGAATGAAAATTTATTTAACTGAACATACTTTTGCTAGACATATTTTATTTTTGCACTAGATTGAACATAATATAGTGAAATTAGCTCATAAGCCGTCAATTAGCGAGTCACAATTTTATGTAAGACATAATGGCTAAGTTTGATAGTTGATGTTTTCAGTTGAACCTTCTCCTTATGCCGGAGTTTGTCATCTTTTAGAAGTTGTTTAGCTGCTATCAGAAACCCAAGCATTATGTTTCTTATGTTCCGTTTGGTTGCGGAAAAAAGTGAGAATTATTTTTTTAAAAGAAAAGCATCTCATGTGAAAATTATAAGAAAATTTTGATCTCATTTTGTCTATTTTTTTTATTTTTTTTCTTATAAACAAACAAACATGTTTATTTTCACTCAAAAATTTTCTTTTTTCCGCAACCAAACAAGACCTTAGTTATCGATCAAAAAAAAAAAAAAAAAAGAAAGTAGGTAGTCTAAAAGGATCGTCCGTTGCTAGTTGGAAAAAGAAATTACTGACATAAAATTGAAATGACATCATCTCTCCGCAACACTTATTGCACTCGTGTAGTATATGCAGACGTACTCTCCAATTTCTATCTGGGAGTGGTCATTCCAACCCAAGACAACCATTCGAGATCCGCAGGTGGCTACAAAGCCAGACATAAACTTTAAGGGCAGTCACAGTCATCAATCATGCTTTTGAAACTAGAATGTGATTTCACAAGGTGCGTGAAACGTCCTGCCCCGACAAATGAGTTCAAGATTTTCACCCGCATAAGAGCAGAGTGGGGATATCTCCACACCTGCGCTCAATTTGACAGAAGGAATTGCTGTTATTTCACGATTATATTTACATTATTAAAGTGGGTGTGGCGGACAAAGAACCTACCTGTGGTGTATAATGGGACAGAGTGGGTTATGAAGCCACCAGCTGCAACAACCCATCTAGAGTGGAGGCGAAGAACCATCAGCCGAGCACTCTCCGGTGTGTCACTCTGTGATCCATTTGCATTTTTCACAGGTGCAAATTCTTCTTCTCGCAGGACCTAAAGGCAGAGATCAAATTTTAATTTTAAGTGCCCCAAGTGCTGATCCAACCAAATATGTACCTCTGAAAAGAATGTATTTTCAGGGTTCAGCAAGATTTTGGGTTGTCCGTCACCTAATACGGTTATTTCAAAAAGAATTTTCCAAATGCAAACATGAACTAATCGTGCATATACTTGAAGAGACCAGAACACCAACCTCAAAAAGCGCAGTTGAAGGGTTGTATGCAAAGGCATCAAATATGAACTGCTCTAACTTCAATCCGGGTGTGTTTCCGTGGACTGTGGGGATTATCTTTTCCGCGAGATGAAATCTGAAATGTACAAGCTATATTACAGGTAGAACTGAAAGCGTTTATCATTGTATTCATTTCTTTTTCTTTTCGAGTTTTCATATATATTGACCAGCACCAGAGCATATTTTAAATCCAGGACTTTTAACTGCATAGTGCAGAACTAATTATTTCAGGCTTTAACTATTCATACAAAATTCCCATTAGTAGGATACCAGGGCAAACAAAAAATCACTTACATGCTATCTTTCTCTAGATTGCTTGCGACTTGTTTCAAGAAATCCAATGTAAACATATGCAAGCAAACCTGAAATGGTCGAGTTGAATCAAAATGAGGATTCCTGCAAAGATTGTGGTGTTACCATTTACCAATGCCAACCCCATTTTGTCACAACATTGCAATAAAGTACTCTTTGAAATGCTACTGGCAATTCCAAGTAGAGAGGTGCAATTGTTTTCAATTACAAATTACAATAGCTACGGCTTACATTACTCCAGCAATACCGAAGGCGGCCAGTTCCTTGATTGATTTCTGATGCCAATGACTGATCCAGTTCACTGTATTCAACAACTGAAACAGGTCCGCCTTTGCCTCTCTGTACGAAAACACCAACCTTTTCCTGGGGATATGCCTAAACAGGTACAAAGAAGTAAATTAACAAGGTTTGTAATGAAATTGCCGTTGCGGTTACACATATTGTCTGAGCCTCCGCTGCATGAAACTGTTTCCAAAAGCATGAAATTGTCATTTTTCGAACAGTAAGATATTTTGCGCCCCCAATGCTAACTATGCATTTCTAGAACATTCAAGTTTAATGTAAAATACAATACTGGGGCAAGGAACTTGACGCATACAATTTTCAGACTCAAAAGAGCACTTAAACGAAAGGGGTCTCGACTAAAAATAACAAACAGAAGAACATTTGAATACCTCTAGATATGAAGACATGACACGAAGACAAAGAACTTCAAGGAATGTGGAGAGAAAGACTCGAGGATAAATGGTATTCATAGAACTCACAAGGGAGGTGATAAGTAGAAGTAAGAAAACCTAAATCACCTTTCGTACAACTTTAGCGGCAGCTTCTACTCCTTTATCAACAAAATAGCCCAAGAATGTGGGATCAGCAACCCGGACCTAATTTCAAAATCATGGTTAAGAAAAATTTTGATTCATGGAAAACAAATATATTTTGGATGAAATGGCAAAGGTCACCAACCCACCAACGCATTGTCAACTCCATAGCAATCTATAAACTTAATCCGCCTCGTGGACATATCTTCCAATAATTTTGATGTTTGCAAAGCTGAAAAAGATTCAAGGAAACACAAGTCTATTAACATTATTGATTCCAGAAAATGGCCAGCAATTTACTTCAGCAAAACTTTGATGACAAACCTGAATACACTCCTCCATTTCCATCTGGAGCCTTTGCAACCTAAACATTTACGCAAAAATTTCATTTGAAATCAGTGATAGATTTTGGAAAGTCCAAAAACATGCTTAAAACATGGAGAAATACATTGTATGGAGTTTCCATTATGAATCTGCCGTCAGCAGAAATGCATGGAAGAGTTCCTTGCTCGAAGAAGGTTACCTATATCAGGAAATAAAGAAAGTATAAGGTTCCTATCCACAAAAAATACACGCCAGGACAAAGAATTGAAACAGAATTACTTGATCAGGTTCGAGGCCAAAATACTTGTGACTATCGAAGAACTTGCGAATAGCTTCATCAGTGAATGGACTTGTCATGATGTACCAATGGATACGCACAATCCCACCTACAGATTAGTAGATTATCAGGATTCTAACCACGTTCTCTTTCACAAAATATAAATAAGCTAAGGTAAGATTTACCATCATCAATTGATTTGGATGCCAGCTTTTGAACACACAAAATTCTCTCTGCTTGCAGTTGGAAGAGGCTTTTCCGAGAAGGAAGTCCGATATCTAATTTTCAAGACCAATGAATATTGTGACAGCGTTAGACCGTTTTGAAAAGAAAGAAAAAACTGCTGGGTGTTAAGTAACCATTCGGTGCCTATCATGTTCAATGTATTGTTTTTTTATAACAAAACGATAAAAGACAGCATAAACATTTTAACATTAAATTATGTTTGGGAATCAAAATACTATACGTATCATCTTACTAAATATGTTAGGAAAAGGGACTCACCAAAACAGCCCTTCGGGTCATTACTTCCTAGTCGAGTTCCCTGCAATAAAGTCAATTAAAGCAAAACAGCAAATACAAAAAATGTCTTGAGGAGAAAGAGCCATTAAGGTCATTTTTCAAAATACATCTTCTAATATAGGAAAAAATCTGAGTAACCGTTATCTGATTTTTCGAACTCAAATTTTCATATTCCTGGAGAAATCATGATTCCGCAACACCTCATCAGATCAAAAATGGAAACAACGTCAATGCAACACAACCTTCCAACTGTCCAATTTGCACTAGCAAGCCATTACTTCAAAAGTCAAGATTTAATTTCCACGATACAAAGATCCCACAGATAAATTAGCGATTTATCACTACCTGAAATGTATACTATACCTGCCCACCAGATAGAAGAAGAACTGCTAGCTTCCCCTCGTAGATGGCTTTTAAGCCCATTTTCCACCATCGCTCCCTTTCTTCATGAGTTCGACCATCCAAGGTTGCTACACTATCCTCTGATACTGGCTCAATAACACCTGTTCGGAGTCCTGCAAAAAGCAAAAGTAAAGAATTTAACAAACACGAAAATACTCAACTAAAAACAACAGTTTAGTATATAGACTGTCACCGTGAGATTTGAAGGAACAGCGAACAATGCGATCTATCCGTGCAAGATCTAAACTCTGCAACAACAACAACAAAAATAAAAAACACCATCTTAAAATCCACGAACTTCGACATAAAATCAAAAGACATATCATCACAACAGGGATAGCTGACCTCAATGTCACTCAAAAGCAAATTCCGTTCCTCGTTAGTTAACTCATCCCATAGACCAAAAACATGTTCCTGGCCATAATCCTTGAACCTCTCTAACAAAGCTTGTGGAGGTGGCAACGGTACTTCCCCATTGGCGTTTGCATTAGCATTGTTATCAGCTGATGAGTTAATTTCCATAACTGCTGTTGTTGTTGTTGGTTCCCTCATCAACACAAAACCTTACTGCATCCAAATCCCTTCAAACCAAACATAGTTAGTTCTTAGTCGGTACAGAAAGGTAGTGCATATCAATCACAACACACACAATACTTCAAAAGCACTTCTTGAAGCATTTTTGAATTGCAATCCAAATTTAGCAATCAAATGAAATCGAATCTGAGCTACGTTTTAGTTAAACAAGTAGCGCATTATACCTGATCTCAACCTGCTGCTTGGATCTGCGAAATCGGGTTGGATCGGCGTCGGTGGTTAGAACATGAAATGGATTCGATTCGAAGATGTGAAGAAGCTGCCGATTCAATTTAAACACAAATACAATACTTACCCTTTAGTTTTACATATTGATACTTGCGGACCCTTGAAACACAGTGCGCGAGAGAGACTGCGTTTGGACAAACGACGGGATCACTACTTGTGAGTATATAAATTAGAGTAAGGGTCTGTTGTTTTGACATGAATTGAAATTGAATTGAACTAAACAGAAAATTTAAAATAGATTAATTAATTACATTTGCATATTATTTTTAATTTTAAAAAATAGTTTTGACAATAGTTAATGCGTCTTAAGCTTGTATCATAGTTTTAAGTCTTATTACACATTTAAAATAATTTTAAAATAATGAATATTTATCTACTGAACTGAATAAAAATTAAATTAATGTCAAAAGAACAGACCCTTACTCCCCGTATTGTATTGAGTTTTTTTTCAATTGTCCCCTAGTATGGCTTTAAGTTTGAGTGCACAGTGACTATCAATCAATGTACTTGCATTAATATTTGTGTTGAGTGAATCAATTTTCTTTTGATGATCAGATTCAAATTTTAATCAGTAGATGTAAGCATGAAGCTTGTTATGGTGACTAAGTAAAAACTGCATTTATTGTAGATATTAAAAATATAAAATTTCAATTAATGTATGAGTAATAATTCTAAAATTTATTTCTTAACTAAGTCAACGCATATTTTGGACAAATATTGACATTTGATATGAGTAGGAGTGAGTAATAACTAGTAATAATAAAAAATATAGTGTAATAATGCATCATGGAAAATGCAAATAGTCATCGAACAAAAACATCACATTTATATTTAAAAGATACAAAAAATATCACTGAGGTAAGATAAGACCTAAAATTGTACATTGAGTAAAATATAATCTAACATTAATGATTTGGGTTATAAATATGAAATGAGAATTCATGTTAACGTGAGAACAACTTTTGTTTCATTACATGATCACATATTTCATATGTTCACTAATCGACTAGTAATGAACCTAAGATATTTATGTAATTTCATGAACATAACAATTGTGAATTCAAATTATCATGTTCTCACGTTAATATGAAATTTTACCAAAACCGAACTAGTACTAAATATCATTGTAAATGCATATGCATAGGTAAAGCACCATACTCCTAGATTTTGCATAGCATGTGAATAAGAAGACATTACACATGTCAATTTTTGTTTTGTTTATTTTAAATCCACAGTTAATTATTGGGATCTGGGAACTTTCACTTGGAAAATAACTCAACCGGGATGCTATTTAGTAAGATTATTTTTAAAAAATACTAGGCCTGGCCAAAGTGATTTTTTTCTTCTTCAAGAAATTCAACATTACCTCTGCTTTCTTCTCCTCTGCCCAATGAAATCACTAGCCACCCTCTTCTTCACCACCCTCGTGGTCATCCTCCAAAACTCAAATCTCTCATCCTCCTTCATGCGTTCCATCGCATACGCCGCCCTACCACCACCACCGCTGCTGCGCCTGAGCAGGCTCTCGATACCCACGCCCCCGCCGTCTACATCATCTACACCGAGAACCGTCATGATAATGAAGATCCGGAATCATATCATATCCGAACCCTAACCTCCATCCTCGGCAGCGAGGAGGCGGCAAGGGATGCTTTGATTTATAACACATGACCAGGTCGCCCAAATTTCAGCTCAGCCCGGCGTTCTCCAAGTTGTCCCTTGTACCACTTATCAACTGCATTGTGGTCCGGGCAGAGTGTAGAAAGTGATCAAGTGTCGTCTTCCCTGGCTGTTACTTATATAGTATACACGCAGACAAAACTCACGAGTTCATCTTGTTTTGTATTTGCGTTTTGTGGACGTAACTTACCACTGGTGACGAAACACAAAACGAGCTTTCTCTCATCGGTGGTTAAAAATAAAATGTTATATTACGGATGATTAAAATTGATTCTTCTATGGATGGTTAAATGGACTGAAACTTGCAAATTATTAACAAAAACAAGATAGGTTAAGGGTTAGGGTATAACAAACAATTTGGAAGCTTTTATAATTGATCAATTCTGGAAATGCCTCCCTAGTTTCACCTTTTTTTTTTCTTTTTCTTTTTCTTTTTAACAAGAACTTTATTAACGCACCTCAATAAGGCCTGAGGGCAGGGCACCAAACGAAGACAATGGCCGAAGCCTACCCACAAAAGAGAGGAAGGGAGGGGATGGCACCCTGCTCCCTACCAAACACGACCAAACCACACAACATTTACCTCTTACAGCCATTTAACTCAAATCCCAGTAAATACTCAAATCCACACATTTAACTCCTACAGCCACACTCTCTGGGTAGAGATTCTTACTTCTTAGCGAGAATAGTTTCATTTGACTTTCACATCATCACTATAGCGTCATCCCAATGAGTAGACCATTCTCTCACCAAGGGCATCGCCCACAACATTTTTGTACCTCTTCAACTGAGAATCCAAATACTGCTTCTCTCCATAGCCAATCACATCATACAATTCCTTTACACGCAAAAAAGAGATAAATGTACACAAGGCGATTTAAGAAATACTAGCAAACGTAGCGAAAATGATAAATGACAAACAAAATGTTGTTTAATTAAGCACGTTACTCCACTAAAGTAAAATGATGTCTGGCTTAAGCATCAAATTAGCACCACCTCTACTCTATATTGGTTGGGAAACAAATCACCTTTTGAAAGAGAGTGAGAATATTTTGATGCCTAGATTCCAGCAAAAAGGAACCATACCTTGTATCTACGACGAGTATCCTGTACTCCAATCAATACATCACCAACATCAATGAGGTCGTTTGACTTTGGGGACAACTCATCATCAGAAGTCTCAGATTCAACCTCGTCCAATTCGTCATCCCTGCCATCAACAAAAACATCATTAGAATCTTCATGAACAACATTAGCTTTCGGGACTTCCATCTCCTCGCCATCACCATCAAAACCAGAATGTTGAGATGCGGCAGCCTCCCCATTCCCTGAAGAGGTAATATCAGATAGCACAACATATGGCTTCCTATCAAGCTGTGGCTTCGCAGCTTCAAAAGGTATCCATCTGCACAATGAACTCCAACTTATGAGCTCTCAGTAGTTCCATAATGCAACCAAATCATTAAGAGCAATGCAATACAGCCATTTCACAACATTTGCATTGTACAATTGGTGTGTAAGCAGAAGGAATCGCAGTGTTTGCATGTACTAGAGACAAGCGACCAACCAAAAACACTAATAATGGAAGACGACAAATATATATAGTATTGACAACCACTATGGTTCCATAATGCAGGTAGTACTCTTTGAAGCCCATTTACCATCAAATTCCTTTTTAATGCAGAAAAGCTACTTACTTATAACGAAGTGGGCAAAGAAGCTCTGATGGGTAATATCTTGCTTTGTATCTCATTTTATTGCATGAATGAATGTAGTATCCCAAGTAATAATATTGAAGACTGGAGCAATACGCTTGATTCTCTTTTACCCAGCTTATTTCTTGTAATGCTGAATACTTGCCCAGTGAGAGAAACGCAAAGTCCGGATCCCAGAATAAATATTTACTTGACAAACATTTTGGGAGGATGTCTACCACACCAACGGCAACAAGGTGACCATCAATCACATATTGTTGATGGAACGAACCAAAGCCGCACAGAGGAACTGTCCCATCATCAGTAGGCTGTACTGGGACCAAGGGAGTGTCAATCAAAAACATCTTATATGAGGTCTCCGTGACATGTTCTGGAGTGTCATTGTGAACCTTAATTTGATATTTCCTATATAAGGCATATTCTTCAGCATCAAAACTAGACCTTTTCAATCGAATCTCGAGACGCTTCTGTTGTGATTCTGCAGGGACATCCTTCGGATGGACTTTTTTTTGTTGGCAATTGATAGAAATGTCTTCATAATATGGGAGATTCACACTAGCTCCATCCATAGTAATATTTTTGCTTGTAGCATATATATTGATATACCCATTGCAAGCTCTGATTGATAAACCAGACCCCTTCAGTACCTCTAACAGGATAGTTGACAGATTCTCAGCAATTAGATGTGGAGAAATATAAGCCGAGACAGCACTTTTATCCTCGCACTTTTCAGCCAATCTTACTCGTCGAATAGCAGCAGCAATCTGGAATGAGATGTTACTGGTATATACAAGCTCTTCACATCCTTCTACACCTAACTTCCTTTTTGCGGAGGAAACTTTTTGGACAGAAGGTTTTGGAAGATGCACATCTAAAGGTAATGTTCCACAATTGGAGCAGGCAGACATGGCTTGACTGATTTTCTTTGACAAATAAATTAAGATCTTGTCCTCAGTTTTTCCCTCATGCTTACGATCCAGCGGTTCTACAGCCGGCTTTGATGAACCCCGGCTGGTGGTAGGCACACTCACAGGCTCATTTGTTTTCTTTACATCCATCTTACCATCCAGAAATCTACAAACAAAGAACTCAGGAGTCATTGATGCAATATAAAAATAAGGTGTGGTCTAGCCAAAAATGATTCATCATGCCGAGAGAAATCAGCGGGATCAAAACAATTCAAAATTTAAAGCCCGAGTTCATAAGATATCGAAAGCATTGCACCGAGACATAAAATATGAAAATATACAAAGATTGAAAAGCTAAACTGAAAGAAATGTTATTAAAAAAGAAGAAGATAAAAGACATTATAGCCTTTATAGGCACACCTTTGCATCCGCCTAGAAACACGAAGCTGCTCCTTAGAGGGCTTAAAATCCATTGCTCGTAAACGAATTGTATATGAGGGGCAGCATGTACTTTTCATCTCTGGTTTATAGAGGTAAGAGCCAGATCTTCTCCAACCTCGGTCAAGTAAATCTACAACAAAGGGACACAAAGTTAACTCATTTTCCAAGAATTGATGCATCACCTAAACTGCCACAATTAATGACTCATAACTTCAGCTGGATGGAATTAACCCAGAATAACTTTCTTAAAGAACTAAAGTCAATACAGGGCCGGATAAAGTCCAGAGTTCATGTGTAACCAACAAAGAAACGGTGCATCGACAAACCGCCAATTGTCAACTAAATCGCAAAGGAAACCTCCGTTAAAGTACCTTGATAGTCGTATACGGTCAGGCTATTGGCCCAGAGACCTGCAATTTCAGAACGATTACAGCTAAATAAATTATCAAACACGAATACAGATTTAAATAAATAGAATCACATGAAACATCATCAGCAGCAGTAGATCTTCAAAACCATAACTACCGAATTGACTTAACGAACCACAGTGCAACAACCTATAATCAGTAAACTCCTAAAAAATGCTACTAGCCAGAATCAAGACCCATCCAATAGAACACTAGTAGTTACAAGTTCCAACATCACCTACTTAATTTGAATCCGCATAACCTAAGACAACATAAAATCACTCGTAGAATTTGAAATTCAACAAGCAATAGATCAGTATGAACAGGAATCTATATAAAGCAGGAACCAATAATCGAAATCAACCATGCGAAATACTAGTTAGTGCGCCAGACTTGCAGTAACCACAAGTGCTTTTGCGTCTTCCGCAATCGATGACAACCGATTCACCCTTCGTGCCTCCTCGACTGCTACTCCCCCATTCGTTCGTCATCTCGTCTCGCTCGCGCAATAGTCAACGACGTTTTGCTATCAATCGAAAATCGGTAAGAGTACCGACGACTACAGATCGGACCTTCTCGCACAACGCCTCATATCGTGTCGTGTCGTGTCGTGTCGTGTTGCATCTAAAATGATGGACCTGTCCGACTTCGTGATTACTCTTTTCTATAATCAACTTCTTCTTTTATTTGGTAGATTAATTAATCTCAATTACTATGTTAATTAAATATGACTTTTTTTTCTTTGATTTTTTTTATGAGTGTATCATATATTACAATATCATTATAGCATATCTAGTTAATTTCAAATATATAATTACCAATTAATACACCTCCACTAATACTGGAATGGAACGTCATCCCAAAAATTCGACAACAACTCCATAGCGACTCTATAACAACTTCATTGCATCAACAACTTCATTTTCATGTAATACACATCTTCCACGCCACGCATGAGTGCAGAAGGAATGAAAGACTCCTAAATAAATATTAAAAACTTTCATTAGAAAAATGTGATAAATGCAAAGTTTGAATCCTTGACATTGAGGAGTCTTTTCTTTGATATGTCTGATAATGTAGTTTGAGGGATTATGCTTACTTAAAACCTTTTTTCCCCGATAAGATAAAAGGTTACACAGGTACGTATGCTTACAAGATGTAAAGACATTGCTAGATTGTTTAGTTTTTTATTTGTATTCTATTATTATTTGTTGTTTTGTAATGCTATTGATCGATTGTCGCTTTTCAATTTGTCACTATCATACATTTATCATGATTCCGGGCTTCATTTACGTGTTGTATACTTGTATCTATACTTTGATTTTCATTCTTGGGAAATTGTAATTAAAAAAACTAAATTAACTCTTTTTTGAAACAATGTCTTATAAACTCAACATTTATTCGAAATTTCTTTCCATCAAATACACCAAGGTTGTGTGTTTTTTTTTACATTAATTCTTTCTTTATCTCAAATCCACTTCTCTCACACTCGTTAACCTTATTTATCGAATACTAGTGGTGATCTCGTCGTCCCGACAGGAATTGTTTCTCTGTTAAATTTAAATTTTGTATTTTTAATTTAGTTTGAATGGTTTAGTTTGTTGATAGAGATTTAGTTAGATGTTGTGGTAAATGTATGGTTGGTAAATGTATGGATTTAATTAGATGTTGTAGGTAAATGTATGGTTTGTTAGTTAGATATTTAATTGGAATGATTTAGTTAGGTGATAGAGATTTAGTTAGATGTTATTGGTAAATGTATGAATTTAATTAGATGTTGTTGGTAAATGTATGGTTTGTTAGTTTGATATTCTTTTATTTAGACAGACTAGTGTATTGCCCTTCGTCCCGACGGGGATGCGTCGTCCCCGATGCGTAATTGAATCTGTCAAATAGGCGCGGGACTCGATCGACCAATTTTAGGTGAATATAAATGAATATTTTCATTTTTTTTGTCATATTCATATTTAGTCTTATTCCTACCCGATGGGGATGCATTGTCTCGGATGCGCAATCAAATCGGCCTAATAGGGGTGGGACTCGATCGACCAAATTTTGGTGAATTTAAATGACTATTTTAATTTTTTGTCATATTCCTATTTTATTTTATTTCTATTTTGTCTTATTCCAATTTTTTTAACTTATTCCGATTTATGGTTATTCCTATTCTTGTTCCGATTTAATGTTATTCTTATTTTTCATCACTATATGTGTGGTTCGCAATTCTCGAATAGCTATTCTATTATATATAGATAATTATATATAATTATATTGTACGTTATTATTAATTATATCAATTAATAATGTAGGTTGGATACATGTGGAAGATACGCTTGTCCTTACTGCATGGAGAATACTGATGCATCTTACTTGAAGAATGGACGTAAAATGTGTTGGTTTGATTGCCATAGGAAATTTCTACCCAACGACCATCGTTTTCGCACCAACAACACATATTTTAAAAAAGGTAAAAGAGTCCTTATTGAGGCTCCGCCATTGCACGATGGTTATGAATAGTTGAAACAAATCGAGATCACTGAAGAGGGTGCTGAAGAACATAACGCCCGTGTGAGTAGAGATTCCGGATGGAAAAAGAGAAGCATATTTTGGGACCTGCCTTATTGGGCAAGTCTACGCGTTAGACATAACTGACGTCATGCATATTGAGAAAAATGTGTTTGAAAATATTTTCAACACAGTGGTAAATGTTCAGGAGAAGTCTAAAGACAACTTGAAGGCAAGGATGAACATCAGAGAATTGTGCAGATGGCTCGAGCTAGAACCTGATGAGACCAACAGTAAGTATTACAAGGCGGGATACACGCTGAATCGTGAAGAGAAGAAAATTCTATTTGGATGGTTGAAGACAGTTAAATTTCCAGACGGTTACGCTTCAAATCAAAGTCGTTGCATTAAATTTTCAGCTGTCACATTTTGTTTTCAAAGTTAGCGACCACATGGTCGCTAAAAATGAATACAAATGTGACCGACTCGTAAAATTTTTCGAAGTGTTTAGGTGCCAATTTCATCGTTTAGCGACCATGTGGAAGAAATTTAGCGACCACGTGATTGCTAAATATCGATATAAATTCGAAACTTCTCAGATTTTCGCAGAATTCTGTTCATCTCTCTAAAATTCTCTCGATTTCCGCTCTTTCCATGTCACTCCGAACGCATTCCAATCCTCTATTGATTCAAGTAAGCTACTTAATTTGTGAGATATTGTATATATATATACGCATTTGTTGATTGTTAAATTGTTCAAATTGATGTATGTATCGTTTTTATTAATTGTTGTTATTTTAAAATTGATTATATTATTGGTTCACTACTACAGTCTATCTATTATGCACCGATTTTTTTGATATTACGCACCGGCGACTTTTTGAGTTATAAGAAATATATTATTACTTATAAATTAAAGTAAGCGATGAACTCACAAATTGTGATCAACGTAAGGGAGGAAGTAGCAAAACACTTGGTCTCTATCCAGCATAGTTAATCTTCCAAATAAAGTCGCCACCGTCTCATTTATATCAATGGCTGGTGTCATTAAAGATGGACTAAGGAAACCAAATTTAATGTCTGAACGACGCATCTGATCATATAAATAACTACAAAATAAAAGAACGTGTATTAAGTAACTAATTAGAAAAAATTTGATATTAACAAAAAATTTACCATAGATATAACTCAAATGTCGAGTTCCCCATAGCAGATAACCGTAACAGGTCTGTGACGTCCTCATGAGACACTACGATTTCGTAGTATTCACCAAATAACTCATCGTCGACCTCTACAGTGACCAAATCTCTACCCAAATGATTCCAAGCCTCATAAAGTAATCGGCTATCCACGTACAAATTATCAACAAAATCGTTGTCGGTGGATTGCAAATTCCCATATAAGTGCAAGTCATATGTCTGCATGTTAAATTTTCATTAAGATTAAATATAACATAGTTAACAAAAATAAAGTTATAATCTTCAATTATCTAACCTTTTTATCGACAACAATCAAGTCTTTGGGCCACGCCACGTGATGCTTCAATGCAGCTTGCACACCAGATAATTTTGGATGGGGTGTTGGCAATGCCGCACCGTAACCTAGGTCGAGTACTTGTTCGACCTTAACGACCACGTCATCTTGGGATATTGCGCGATAGTTAAGAAAACGACCTTTTAGGGCTCGACCAATGGCCACAAGCTGCTTTTCACCATCAAGTTGTCCCTCGATGTATAATAAGCTCTTTAGACCATCCTGTTAATAAATGTAATAATTTGTAAACCAACCTACAAAGTATATCATATATACATTTAATCAACATAAATAAATAATTTAATATATGTAAATGTACCTTTGGTATGTTCTTCCACGGGTCTGAATCATCAGGACAGTGGCGACTAAAGGCCTCGGACGCATCGGCGCGAATGGTACATGATTTGGTCTTGTTACTCGAGGAGGATGATTTCGATAGTCCAACTCCCCATGGGATTAGTGCCCCGACTCCTCGAGTACGTCCTTTGGGTTCAGGAGTCCCAATCGCCTCAGTTAAAATATCATGACGTCGATCCTGAGAAGACCACTGTCCTTAAGATGATTTTTCCACTAACTCGTTCTGCAGTTAACCATTAAAATGTATCAAAAATGTGTATGATATCAACTATTGAGATTGACATAAAAAATAACTTACAATCTTTGTTCCCACTCGTGTGGATGCCTCGGTGACGAACTCGTTGCCTTTCATTCGCCCTAACTTTCACATCTCATGTCTCTCCGAAATTATGACATTAGAAGCAGATTTGTCACCTCCTATTTAACCTCGCGCAAGTGATTCGGCTAGTTTTGCGGCTGCCAATTTTTCTTCAAGCTTTCTGTAGCCTCCTCGACCAAGGATGTGCGCGTATACATTTTTCTTATAAAGCTCTTTGTTACTCTCTCTTAACATTAACCACTTTCAGAGAGCCTTTATGCCTTAAATTTTCATCCAACTCTCTGTGTCAAGAAACTTATACTTACTCAAAGGATCTTCATTTTCTTTCTCACCAAATATGTAGTCATTTGCGAGTCGTGTCTTGAAATTCTTCCACATGTTACACGCAGCCTTTAACTCAAATTTCTTATACGGCTCACATCCCTCAAAAATTTCGTAAAGATAAAAATGAGGAGATTATAATTAGTACAACAACTTATCAACGTCACGAACAAGTATAAGTTTCAATCAAAAAACTTACATTTGCTTCTCTCCACAAAGTCTTCTTATAATGTCCAGGGACTTTCCTCCAATCGTTGTAAGTAATAGGAACTCGAGAACGAGCCAACATACCCAAGAAGCTCCTCCAAATTGTGCCATCTTTTCCAACCGGACGATTCTTATTATCAAAGGTGACCGTAATCTTGGTACCCTCCAAATTGTGTTTCTTAATCAACTTCGACATGTATACAAGACCTTTCTTTTGTTTTGTGTTGCTGGTGGAAACAACACAAAAGTCATCATCGGCGCTGCTGCTACTCATGATCTGTAAAGGAGACTTATTAAATGTCAGATTAAATACATTGAACATCTGAAATGATAAAAATTATTATAACAAGGGGTAATTACTACATAATATCTAGCGATAAAACTCTGTTCAAAAAGCAAAATCAACACAAGCAAACGTTGTACAAACCTGTTGAATTCGAGATTTGAAGTTTCCACTATCAAACACTAGCAAGTCTCGGATCTCGAGGTTCCTTCACACGATTTGAAGTTTCCACAAGTCGAATTCGAGAGCTTCCGTGAGCTTCCAAGTCGAATTCGAGAAACAATGGGTTTTCAAGTCAAATTCACAAGAGGCGCAGAGAAACAAGTCTGGGGGAGAGCGAAAGACCTAATTTTAAATTAGTCTTACGCACCGGTTCAAGAAAACTGGTGCGTATCACCAACAATACGCACCAGTTTCTTTGAACCGGTTCGTATTACTTGAACCTATGCGTATTAATTTTCTTGAACCGGTGCATAATGTCCGCATTGTAGTAGTGGCGCTTCTTGATCATGCTCTAGTCCATTCGTTATAATCAATGAGAGAATGTTATTTTCACCTAAAAAGACATACTTGAGATGCTCGGGTAGCTGCTTAAGCTTGATCTTTGATGTCTGACGCGTGGTATTATGCGCGGTGTATTTTATCACTTGTCAAAAGAATTTATAAAACCAGGGCGACCTGGTGTCAAACCCAAGGGAATAGTGGATTTTAGTTGTGCTGTTTGTCATTAGTTTACGGAAAGTGTTTCTAAAGATTTTAAGTCTTTTGGGGTAATGTTGAGTTACAGAAAATGTTGTTGTTGAAGATATCAATTTAAAAGCAATGACAGGAATTAGAATCCACAACTAACACTTGTGGAAATGCTTCAAACATGTCATGGAATTTATGTATAGTTTTAGTCAGATCGATATTATTGTAAAACTTAGCAAAGTAATAACACTCTAGCTCTTACTCTCGACTTTTGAACTACTATGTTATAACTTATGTGACGATACAACTCTCACCCTCTCAGTCTATCGAATATTATCGTAGAATTCAACTAGCATTAGCTTCAATCCTCAAGGTGCTTTCACTAATGTTCGTTTTAAAACGCTTTAGGTTAAGTTACTGGTTTGTACTCAAGTATCCTCGCTGCTCTCGCCTTGCTAATATACTTGATTTTATAGTTGTTTTAATCCCTAAATTAGTATAGGTTCATCTCTCGATACTTTCCTAGGTAATACTACGCATGCAATTTCTATAAAGCGTTCTATCAAACACCTAATACTCATCACATTTGCATGGACCCAAACACATATATCAATCTGATTTTACTCAAAAAAATATTAATTCGACATGTTCAAACATCCACAAATGTTAGGGATTCATCAAATACCCATCGTTTACACACTACTCACTCATTTCGAGCGAGAAGACAAACATCATTCTAAAGTGAAAATTACAAGAGAATAAAAACAGGAAAAGTAATAGAACAAACTCAGTTTGATGTGTAGATGATGATGATGCACACAAGTTTCCTTCAAAAGCTCCGACCAATCTCCTCCTTGAAACCGCTTGAAATTGGGGTTTTCCTTGAGTGGTGGCTAGGGTTTTTGTTGGATGAAAAGCTGTTGTTTCATTCCCGAAACCCTAGAGAATATGTTTTATTTATAGAAGAGGAGGAATGGCAAGCCAAAAGTCTCAAAAACAAGTCGAAAAGTCTGGTATGGTAGGTCACTCGATCGAGTGAAAGGGTCACTCGGTCGAGTGACATGCCTCGGCTTTACTCGATCGAGTGGAGTGTCTCTGCTAGGTCGAGTGGACTGTTGGCTTCTGAAGTGGATGGATCCGAGTGGGTCTTCTCGGTCGAGTAGCTCCTCTACTCGGTCGAGTGACTTTACTTGGCCAAATTTGTCTGCTCTTCTTCACGGCACTGGATACTGATTTTGACTTTTTTAACTTCTGAATCAGTCTTTTGTGCAAACATTTAAGTTGTAGGTCTATGAGTTAGCTTTTTAATGCACCTTGTTTCACATCAATCAGACAATAGATGAGTTCCGTGAAGGCTTTTAAAGTTCTGAAGGTCTAGTCTGTCCAAAAACTGCCGATTTTGTCCCATTTTGCTCTATTTTCGCTATATTTCATTCCAACTTCTCCAAGTCACGATAATTGTATTTTAGACATGATACATCATCAAGAGTATCACAAACTGTGTATTTTACTACTAAATCAGACAAAATATGATGTAAATGTATGGAAAAAATAGACATGTTTTCCACTTATCAATGTCTGGTCTACGATGGCAACATTTTGTAAGTTACACATAAACTAGCAAACTTTTGCTCATACCTCGGCTCAGTTGCGTTCAATAAACACAGCATGTGCCCCAATTCTTTACGAAGATCATACTAACTTCATTTTGGAGTATTTGCGCAAGTCTGTCACTTTCACATAATGGTTGCGCATCTGCAACTAGATCATCGATCGTATCCAGTGCATGCATCTTTTCCGCCTTTTCAAATGGATGTTGCATGGCTTTAAGATTTTTGAAGTGTATCAGTTTGCCAATAAACTCCATTGAAAGTGTCCACTTGAACACATCTATCTTCGTGCGTCCGGTTATAAGGAAGGTCACCCCAATAGAATAGGTGTGGTTTCCCTAAACTGTTCGCCATTCATCTCCATCACACAAAACTTAGTGGGGAACACCAACTATCCTACTTGAATGAGCAGGTCCTTCATCAACAAGCTCATTCAACTGCTTACATGATGGATTCGAAAGCTGAATAGTCAAACCCTCAGGCTTTAGTGGTAGACGCATAGACAAGTACAACAATTATGGAAGCGCATTTGTATACATGCCAAAATCAACAATGCAATTTGTAACCGTAATCTTTGCAATTGTGCATGGAGTAGTAAACGTACCTGGATCCTGACACCTGTTAAAGCTTCATGTTTTTTTCTGCTTGAAGAAGCTCTGCCTTCCTTATTGTAATTAGTCCATCCATTCTTTCCTTTCCTTTTGTATTTAGGGTTTGTAACAGGTCCCTTCCTCAATTAGAAAAAAGCTGTCTTCTTCTCCTATTTCCATTGCCGCTTGTGCTCAACCCTAGCTCCACGCCTTCTGTTCCCGTCACTGGCTCTGGTTTTTATCAACACCTTGGTGGTATAACCACAGATACGTTCTCGCTTAGCGAGACATGATCGTGTCCACTCCTCCGCCTCTTGTTCGAGCATAATTACTCATAAACTTGGTGTATCTTGGGATTTGTCAAATTGCTTCAATCAATGAAATGTAGATCTCCACCTTGCTAAATAATTCAGATAATTCATGGTCTATTGTTTCTTTGTTCGACTTTGGTAATTAGATTTGAAACAGAAGAGGGATTTTGGTATGATCACTATCCCTACTGAGTAGTTGAAGATCAGCGTAACGCCTTCATCATTTTCCGCATCTACATTCTTGCACAAGCAGATCGGTTGTGGTCTGTGTTGCGCTTTCTGGTGTATGTGATTGAATGCTTGTGTCTGCCTCTTTTCTAGCTATTCGACCAGCCCTTAAAGTCACATCGTTTACTTTTCTCTTCGGATTTTGAATAACTTGCGAGGGAAGTCACTCTTTTTCAACTCGTAAATGGTTGTCGCAATTTATGATAACCTTTGGTAGACGATCCGGTGGATTGTAAGGTTATGATTGGGACGATTGTTGTTGTGGTTGCACGCAGTTATCAGTTGGTGGTTTTGGAAGTTACAATCATGTCTGCAGCTGAATCACTTTTCTGCCAAGTCGTATCTTAATGGTTCCTACCCTTGGACACTCGATTACTTGCCCATATTCTGATTGCATTCAGCTCTCTAGTTTCTTCGAAGAGTGTAGGGCACTCTTCAGTTTTATGTTCTGTTGAGAGCTTGCGTGACCATCAATTAATGCACCATGTCAAGTAACTCCTTAAGTTCATTCGTAACATCCACTTGGTGCAATGATCGCACATGACTATTTTCCTAAGTTGCACTAGTATGGGTACGGATACGGATACGGGTACGGGTACGGGGTACGGCTAAGTTTAATTACCCGGGTACGGGTACAGGTACGGGTACGGGTTATTATAAAATACAATATATATATATATATAGTGTAGAGATCAGCTAAAAAAATGTCTAAATATAAAAAGTATAAAGAGATCATACTCATAGATGTACCTTCTTATCAATGGCTGAGATTATCCAATTAATATCCATTTAATTATAATAAAAATGATTAGTCAATGTTTGAGGGTATTTAAGACATTTTGATCTGATTTACA